>JBAMCP010001270.1:0-25109 GCA_037075105.1 Lissocephala sabroskyi | reverse complement strand
AGTTAACCGTAGAACCGCATTAGGGGTCACTTTTCTCTTCAAACTCCTAATCGGTGAAATTGACTCTCCTGCTCTTCCTTGTCGAATCAAGCTCTCTGTTCCTATTCGGCAATTTAGAAACTATCATCCTCTTTTCATAGCTTCTTCTACAACTATCTTTGGACAGCATGATCCTCTTAGGGTTCTTTGTACTAACTTGAACACTTTCTATTATCTCTTTGATTTTAATACCCATTCCTACTGTATTTCCCGTAGAATTTTACTAACTCTCATTAGAATTAAAATGAATTCTTTTTTATTTTATTCTTAATATAGATTTAATCCTTTTTATTTTTTTTTATTTTATGTTACGCTATTTTTATTTAAACGTTGTGAGGCTGGGAGATATCTGTCTCTCTATGGCTGAGACTCGGGGCATAGCTAGCTCTTTGAGCAAATCAAACACCCCCAACGGTCAGATATTTCCTGGCCTAGTTATAAGCCCTTTTGTTAAAAATTTTTGTTATCTAATATAGGCAGTCTTTGCTAGTTAATTGAATAAATAATAAAAATAATAAAAACTCTAACCAAACCTATATCTACGTATGAGGACTTAAAACAATTTCACTTAAATTGTTCCAAATATGCTGTGGTTAATTTTCTGCAACTGTGCAGCGTCATCTGTAGAGATTCTTTTGAAGCTGCGCTGTACCAGTTCATTTGAAATGGCATAGGACGACCGGGAATTTTTGTATCATGCTAGAAAATCTTACAACCATCAATTTCTGTAACATTTTTTTAGAAATAATGGGCTTATTTTTTTCCCATGTTCAGCGCCATCTATATAAAATCTAATGAAACTGCGCTGCGCTGGCGTAAAGAAGTATCGGAAATTCTAAAATGATAGAAAATGTTACAATCAAGAATTTTAGTAGAATTAAATATGCTGTGGTTAAGTTTCATCAACTAATCAGCGCCATCTATAGAGAATCCATTGAAGCTGTGCTGTACCAGTTCATTTAAAATGGCATAGGACGACCGGGAATTTTTGTATCATGCTAGAAAATCTTACAACCAACAATTTCTGTAACATTTTTTTAGAAATAATGGGCTGATTTTTGGCCTTTGTTTGCACCTTCTGTTCAATGCCATCTATATAAAATCTAATGAAACTGCGCTGCGCTGGCGTAAAGAAGTATCGGAAATTATAAAATAATAGAAAATGTTACAATCACTCTTGATTTTAGTAGAATTAAATATGCTGTGGTTAAGTTTCATCAACTATTCAGCGACATCTATAGAGAATCCACTGAAGCTGCGCTGCACCAGTTCGTGTTCAATGGCGTAAAAAAGACTGATCGGAAATTTTTGTAACATGCTAGAAAATATTACAACTAAAAAATTTCAGTAAAATTATTCTGAAATGGTGTGGCTAATTTTTTCTCCCATGGGCTCATTCACCGATCAGCGCCATCTATCGGGAACCGATTGAAGTTCGTTGGCGATTGGTGCAAAGTTGGCCGATCGAAAAGCTTTAAATTATGTTCAATAATTACGACCAACATGGTCAGACGATATCTGATTGACAAGACGAATGGTTGGATTATAGGTGCACGAAAGGTGGACAAACGGCAGGCGGTTCCCCTCCTGTTTGCCTTAAAAATGAGAAATGCTTGTAAGTGATTTTTTTGTAATTTTTCATTTTATTGAAATGGTTTCGTCAGTGTTATTTATATTATATTATTTATACGGATGTGTTATCATGTTTATCGGCTTGCCATAAATGTATGTATATTCTTCTCTGTTTACAATTATCGATTTGCTTGAATTTTCTTTTGTTTTGCAATTATTCGGTAATTAATAAATTACGTTTCTTTTCTGTTCTTCAATGCATTCTGATCAATTTTATAATTGGAATTGTTTGTTTCGCAGACTGTATTTATGAATATATAATACGTATTGGGGACTCGCATTTCGCTTAGTACATTTAAAAGGAAAGAAGGAAACATTTCATGACAAAACGGAAAAATTGAATTTGTGGAAATCGAAGCATAAACATTTCAGATTTTCGGGTCCAAGTTTTGTCTTCCGGGTTTTTTGTTTTCAGTCACAATGTTTGCTTGCATTTCATTTCTGATTTAAAGTTGCTTTAATTTGTTTTCTTTTGGTTATAATATGCTTGCCTTAATTTTAATTAAATATACATTTATATACGTTTGTGCTATTTTACAATTTTTGCCGTTTAGTGAGAATTTGTGGTTTCTTTGTTTTTGCTTTTGCTTTGCTTTGTTTGGAAAACACGAAATTTGGATTTTCAATTGAATGCTGAGCTAATTTTATTTCCGTTTTTCACATTCAATTCGTACATGAGTTCTGTAAGTTCCCCTACTTCACGTCCTCGCTATACTTAACATTGTATTCTTATGCTTTTTTCCGGTTTAATTTTAATTTTATTTAATAAAATTACTAACACTTTAGCTAATTACTACGTTTTCATTCGTCATTTTCACAAGTAGGTAGGTTCTAATTTTTTTTTTTAGCTTTTGAGTTTCGTGTATCCGTTTTTATCTTTATTTTTATTTTATTTACCCTATGGCTTAATGACTAATGCGGGTCTGTGTGTATATTACAACGTGTGTCTCAATGGTTAAATGCTTGTGTTTTTTTTTCTCATATTTATTTATTTATGCTCCGCTTAGGATCTAAGTATGCGCACTAAGTTTATGCTAGTTTATATCTCAATAGTTAATAGATAGTATTAGTGGTAGTTATAAATAGTTCAATAATGGTTATAATCGAATACATACAAAAATCAACACCTCGCGGTGCAAATAATTTCTTTTGTCGTTAGCAAAAAAAAAAATAAAATTAAAAAATTAAATAAAATCCCATTAAAGAAAATTGCTTGCTGCTGTTTTATTTTTTTTTAATTATCATGGCAAATGTGTCAACGAAATATTGCATTACGGTTTGGGAACCCGTCGTAAATAAGTAACTTAAATTATTCGTAATCTTGTAAATGAGTGGGGTTCCTATTTTGTGTATTGATTTCGAGTCGATCGCATTATTCGATTAAATTTTTTTCAAGCACTTCACGCAATGTCGGCTGCTTCGACCTCACGAATGTGGGAAATGCTTGGAAAAATATATCACAATTCGTAGAAAGTTTTTAATGCATTCGGTTAAAAAATATAAAAGAAAAGAAAAGGGGCTGTCCGAGGGAGTATTGCATGCGGAAGGACTTCCGATTCCGTCTGATTTTTGGCTTCTTTTTGGGTGTGCGAAATTAAGTAGACGCGCGGTAGTAAGTCAAAGTTAAATTCGAGCGTTGTTCGCTTAAAACTTAAGTAAAACTAAAAACCTTAAAACTACATTTAAACAAAAACTGCGTAAGACGTTAAAGCATAGATCGGTAAATGGGCTGGGTTCTTCTTCTGTATATACAAAGCAGTTTCTGGAAATGCAGCAGCCTCCCTTCGAATCGGAGTGGGCCAGACTGAGCGGCGGTTGGGAGAGGAGCAAAGAGGCCTCGAACTTTTTACACTGATCGTTTAAGAATTTCTATATGTTCCTTAAATTATTTTCGTTTTTTATGTATGTTTGCTAATGTAAATGAGATTTTAACCGATGCAAGCCCAGAAGAAATGTTCGTTCTGCAGGCGCCTTTAAAACTTGCGTGTCATCGACTCGCTCTTAATAATTGTATTCTCATTTGGGTTGACGTTTTCTTTTTTTACAAAACTATATGCAGCGCTTTGTGCTTAAGGTCATTTCTTTATTATATACGCATAGTGATCGTATATATGTGTGTGTAGCTTAATATACCGATCGGTTCTGAGAATGTTTATCTAAGTTGCTTGCAATACACATCGACTGTCGGCAGTCCGATCGGCCCGCTTTCGGAGTGTGTGGGTGTCGTTCGGGGCGATCGGCAGTGCCGACTTTAAAATTACATTAAACATACAAAATGACACACATGCCACATAAAACATACACGATTCCTTTAGTCTAAACTCAACATCAACATACATATTATCGATTTCGTGTTAAATCGGTGTATCTTTTTTTCATTTAACTCTAAATTCTCAAATGCTTTGCGCTCGGCTGATCGGCTAACCTGCTGCGGTTGCCTTCCGTCTCTGTGTCTAAGTGTGAGTGAGTGTAATACTGAACTTTAAAACGAATTAAAGCTCAGATTAATTGGTAAAGGTGAGATTGTGGGTGAATGGGTGTGTCATCCCGCCGGTTAATTGTGATTTCACCTCTGATTACAAAAACTCGAGACTCTCGTTGCTGCTGTTGAGTGGGTGGCGGGTTGCGGCGATGTCGCCTTCGATCCTGATTAGGTATTCCTGGTCGTCCTCGGGTGTATCGTCGGGGGTTTCGCTGCTGTCACTTACCGCTGGTTGCTGGTCTCCTGCTGGCTCTACTCACGCAGCCACCGCGTCGAATTTCAGCTGGCGGCGGTTGTTGGTGCGGTGACTGCTGCTGATCTTGCGGCGCTTGCGCTTGGCGTCGCGCTGGAAGGCCACGTTGCCAGGGTCATCGGCCAGCTGGGGATACTTGTGTATGCTGTGTATGTCGATGCCGATCCAGCCGTCTACATCGCCGTGCTGGACCAGGTCTTCCTTCTCCTCCTCGGTCCAGTCGCCGCGGCCCTGGAAGCCGGCAGCCACCAGTTGCTTTTCCAGCTCCCAGGCACGCTCCACGGCCCGCTTGTGGGCATGCTTGAGGATTCGGTGGCGCTCTTGTTCGGGGTCTACTCCGTATTTGATGATCACCACGGCGTCGGGTCCGTGCAGGCGCAGCTCCTTGGCCGCACTGCCTCCATGGTCGCTGATCTCGTGGGTTGATATGTTGAACAGGCCGCCTAGCCGACGCAGCTCCTCGTTGTCGTCGCGCAGCTTCAGCACATTGTCCTTCACGAAGTAGAACACATCCTGGTCGTGGATGCTGAAGTGCAGATCGAGGAAGTACGAGTTGTTGAACACCGAGCTGACCACATCCTGGACCACGCTGTTCGAGCCGTCGACCACACTGACCAAGGCCCGACCGCCAATCCTCGAGAGCAAGACTCCCTCGCCGAAGACGCCGCGGCGGTAGCTAACGCGGGGTAGCAGATTTCGCGTTTTAGGCTCCATCTTGAGCAGTGGCCTCGGCACCAGCTCAAAGTCGCTGAACTTCTCCATGGTTTTCTCCACAATGCACTCCAATCCCGAGATCACTCCAAAGTCGGGGGCCAGGGTGTTTGATTTGATGGACGCCTGCGGGACGTACTGGGCCTGCTTCGTGTACCGACTGCTCTGCAGATTGTCCAGATCGTAGCCGAAGAGCTGCAGCCAGGCGTCCAGGTCGATCATGTAGTTGAGCGGCTTGCTCGGGTTGATCGGATCGTTGTTGTGGTAGCGGTAGATGAAGACATCGGTGGGGTTGGACATCTCGGTGGCCAGCTGCTCCCACAGGGGGGTCATCCACTGACCAACCGTCGGATCGTACTGGCGGTTCTCGGTATAGACCAGCTTAGTGTGCGGGTCGATGAGGCCGCCATGGAAGTCGATCGGCACAAAGAAGTCAGGGTTCGTGTCCTTGATGATTCGGCCGAATGGCGTGCGCTTCAGTTCTTTCACAATGCCTCCGTTCAGATCGAAGAAGGCCAGCGGAGAGCCATTCTGGTCGGTGGCCACATACAAACGTTGCTCTGCGTGCTCCAAGGCAATCAGCATGTCCCGGTCGTCGTAGAAGAACTTCATCGTCTTCCCCAGTCGAGGGAAGTGCACGTGCGTGACCAACATCGGAGTCTTTGGGTTGGCGTAGTAGTACTGAGTCACATTGCCTTTGCTGTCGTGCCAGGCCACCAGTCTATTGCGATCATCGTAGTAGTACCAACTCTGGAAGCGCTCCCTCTCGAAGGCATGGATGAGCTGACCGCGGTTGTTGTAGCGGTACTTCTGCTCCCCGCGGCGCACCACAAAGCCGCGGGCATCGTAGTTGTTGAACTCGACGTCGCCCACTTGGATCACGCGATCGCCAATGTCGTAGCCGAGGTTGAACTTCTCGCCCTGGTCCACTATGCCCACGGTGTTGCCGTTTTCGTCGTACAAGTACTTCCAGTTGTTGGTGCCGAGGACCTCGATCACATGGCCATCAGCGTTGTAGTTGATCTTGTCGAAGGCTGTCGACCGGCCGAAGGTGGTCTTCTGGGACTTGATGCGGTTGCGCAGGTCGTAGTCCAGCTCGAGGCGGAAGACGTCAAAGCTCTTGATGTTCATGAGGACGCTCTTGACCCGGCCGTGCTGGTCGTAGTCCACAATGGTGAAGAACTGCTTGGCCGAGTCCTGGATGACGGTGCGGTTGAAGGCGTTGCGAGTGATCTTCAAGTCCTGTACAACCTCGAGTTGGCCCAGGTTCGGGCTGTACTTGTAGCGGGTGGTGGGCAGGTCCTTGTCGTCGATGGCCATCTCTATGCCGCTGAGGCGGGCATTACCGTCATAGGCGTACTTGTAGTGGGCCGAGGCCAGCGAGTTCTTCGAGCCGAAACGAAGTTTCTCTTCCTTGAGGATACCAGCGTGGTTTTTGAACTCTCGTCGCAGTTCGAAGCCAGGCTCTTGTACCTCGACGGTCCTCACCAGGCTGGTGGTGTCCTGGTATGTGTAGTGGGTGCTCGACAATCCTGCCAAAATAGTTTCTAAGCGCCCAGAGGCATCGTGCACAAACGCCACCTTGCCCGACTGGTGGGGGTGAATCTTGGCCAGGATCTGACCTTCGTCATTGTACAAGATCTCGAAGGGGTGCCGGTTGATGGGCGAGAAGTACTGGTACTTGAAGAAGCCCAGCGAGGTCTGAAGCGAGAACGAGTGAATGTGACCCCTCGGGGTGGTCAGGCTCTGCAAGGCCCCCACGTCGTCGTACTGGAGAAGGTAGTCCGAGCGCCTGGGGGTGGTCACCCGTAAAGGCAGGAAGCCGAACATGTCCTTGAAGGCATAGACCATGGAAGAGCCGTCACCGTACTTGATCTCATTAAGCCGACCATTGCGGTCGAAGGTGTAGGCTTCCTGAAGGACTCCCCACTTCCAGCTAACCAGGCGGCCAAAGCGATCGTACTCCAGGTCCACGTCGGCATAGTCTCCCGACTGCGGCCGGAAGCTGACTGGCCGGGAAGTGCGATCATAGGTGACATTGAGGAGCTCCTGTTTCTCGTCGACCATCACAACCACCGACTGGGTCTCCCGGTCGTACTCCAGAGTCAGCACGCTGTCGCCGTTGACGCGTAGCTTGCGTCCCACTTCGGTGACGGGGCGCGGGGTCTTGCTCTGCTTGCCGGCCTGTAAAAGAGGCTGCTGGCGGCGCACGAAGTAGCGCCATTCAAATCGGTTGGCTAGCTCGCCAGCGATCTCAGTGCGGAGCTTGGCAGGCACCGGGTAGCTCTCGCCCAGAAGCGGGCTCTGCTCAGCCAGGACGGCGTAGGGCTGCACTTCCATCTGCAGGTTGTGGCCCCAAGGAGTGATGCTGGTGGTTGAGCCGTCCATATCGACGGTGGTTCTCGACTCGGCAGCTCCATTGCGGACCACAACGGTGGCCCCTTGGATCAGCATAGACAGTTCCTTCTGGGCGTTTTCCGACACCTTCACCTGGGCTCCCTTGACGCTCAGATCGAAGCTCAGTTCGATGACTCGTCCAGTGGGGGTCACTGCCGAAGTGAGGCGGCCAAACTCGTCATAGTTGTAGACATACGAGCGCCCGGTGGAATCGAGCTTGGTCTTGAGCAGCCCGGTCGGTCCATGGTACTCGTAGGTCACGTTGTAGTTGTCCGGGGTGCTTAGCTCGTGGAGCATCTTCATGCGGGTCATTCGCAGGCGGCACTTCTGGCCCTTCGTGTTCTCAATTGAGTTCACCTGCGAGGTGTAGTCTCTGAGCAGGAAAACCTTATTGCCAGCGGCATCGGTGACGGTGCTGAGCTTGCCGTTGGAGGTGTTTACGTTGTAGGTGAAGACGTAGGTGGCCTCGCCGGTCAAGATGTTCCGGGTGGAGACGTGCTGGCCAAAGCGATTGAACACGTAAATCTCCTGCATGTCGGGGGCGTAGATTTCATACTCTCGCGAGGCGCTGGCTTCGGGAATGCTTGACATGACTGATCGTATGCGGTAGTTGGCCTGATCGGCAATGTGGACATGGCCATCAGGGGTGACAGCCAAGGAGGCAATGGTATTAAACTTAGCACTGGTGGCCAGGTAGTGGTCAGCCTCGAAACAGTCGCATCCCCGTTCCAGGCAGTTGCACTTGGACTCGGCCCCGGCAAAGGCAGCAATGCGGCCATCGGTGCCGATCACGCGGACGCGGTTAATGCGCTGCGAGTCGCTCTCGGCCACGAAAAGGTCTCCCAAAGGTCCAAAGGCAATCGACTGGGGCATCACCAGGGTGGCATGGGTGGCCAAGTCGGTGTCGTAAGCTGTCGAAGCGGTCGCGCAGTGCAAAGGTCGTCCGGAAATCACCCGCACTCGTCCATCTGGGGTCATTCGAAGGATCATGTGGTCGTCGATTATATGCAGGGTGTTGTCCATAGGCGATACAGCCAACTCGGTGGGCCAGCGCAAGTGCATCTCCTCTAGCTTGAGGGTGCCCTCGCATGGAATGGGTTTCCAGTGGGACTTGTGCATGTGGTTGCCAATCAGGGTGCTCACGATGCCGTCGCGATCCACCATGCGAATGTTAGTGCCGTCGGCAAAATACAGCACATTGTCGCTGGAGATGGCAATGCCCTTGGGGTAGGCCAGCTTGGCATCCTTGGCCAGGGCTCCGTCCCCGCAATGAGCTTCGTCTCCGGGCAGGCAACGCTCGCCGGACCCCACAATCGCCTCCCAGTTCTTCTCCGGCTGGGAGTAGTCGTTGGTGTTGCGCACACGTATGATTTGGTGCGACTCCGGATCCGAGACGTATAGAGTGCCGTCCAGCGGGCTGAGGGCCATGTGGTATCTGTAGGACACTCGGGTGGCGTTCAACTTGACAACGGTGTGAATGGAGCCGTCGGACATGATGCGGCGGATGTAATTGAAGTCGCCTACAAACAGACTGCCATCGGGGGCAGCGGCCAACGCTACAGGGGCCAGCAACCGTTGCTTCAGGGCCAGGCCGTCGCAGTCGGAGCACTCAAGCGGCCTCTGGTGGCCATCACCCATGGTGGTAAGAATAATGCGGGGCTTGTTGCGTAGGTAAATGTTCGATCCGTCGCCCTTCTGCAGGATGCCCTCGTGGAAATTGTATCGGTGATGAATATCCAGGTTCCAGCCTCCCACCTCCGAGATGGACATGTCATGGCCGGAGAGCTTCGTGGTCTGGATGTCCCACACGATGTCCTTGCAGTCGCTGTACTGATAGCCCACCTTGACAACGGCCGTAGTCACGCCGTAGACCCGCTGCCTGTAGATGTTCAGACGGTTCCAGGCATAGGTAAACTTGATGCCAGGATCTGCCTCGAATACTCTCTCGAACAGGATGCCCTCGATAGTGATGCGCAAGTGGATAAGGTGCAGGCTGGCCGGGATATTGTCGGGCGTGAGCTGGAGCTTGATGGTCGACAGGTAGCCGGCAGCCCGCGAGGAGTGGTAGACCAAGTTGAGACCGGTGCCTGTGATCTGAAGCGACTCCTGAATGACCTGCGACTCGGCCAGTATGGCACTGCGATCGGGACAGGCGCCCTGGAAGCCGTGTTTCCAGGAGGCCAGCACCACTGGCTTCATTAGGTCGTAGTCGTGCGAGAAGCACGTATGCGTGGTCGTGGTCGACAGGCCCTTCTCCTCGGACATGGACATGACCACCACGTCGATGATGACCACTTCGTTCCACGGGACTTGCACAATCCGTGACTGCGGTCGGAAGGGGGCACGACCGAACTGCAGTGTCACTGCCCCGCCGCCATTCACCATGAGGTCAAACCAGCCGTCGTCTCGGGTGAGAGTGAATCCCTCCAGCAGCGTGGTAGTCGAGACTCGCACACCCACCAGGCCCATGCCCAGGGAGGTGACCACGCGGCCTCGTATAACCGCCGATCGGCTAAGGGGAACAGAGAAAAACGCAATTAGCAAAATAATACGGGTTTGGTTTGGGTGGGGTGGGGGCGTCTAATTTGTCTAACAAGCATTTCGTTGTGGGAACTGCAGCGCATCTACTTATTGGCAAATAAAATAAACAATCGAAAGTACAAATCAAGAGAGTTGATCAAAAATTCACACGCACAAAACATAAAGGTTTACAATTTCAACAATATCGTAGTATTAGTTGGTTGAATGTTTCGGTTTTTGGTTATCGGTATTCGTAAATGTAAAGATCTTTGATATTGCCTACTATTAACCTAAGTACAAATCGTAAGTGTTTATGGGTGTGTGTTTGTGTATGACTTATATTGTACGTTAAATGAAAACCCAAAGTTTCGTAATCGAAAGTTGGTTGCTTGGTCGCGCCGGTCAATAAACAGCAAAAATGAAATGAAAATGAAAGCGAGTGGCGAGTCTACTCGTTGTCGCATCAACGAGTGCGTCCATCTTACAAAATTAGAATTTCAAATCTATAAAAATACGGTTTTATTCCTTAGACATACAAGAAACTACACTAAAAGTTTTAATTAAAATAAAATAAATTTAACTCGTTTCTCTTTAGCGAGTCGAAAAAAAATATATTGAAACGAAATGAGAGTGTACCAAACAACCATCCAGAATTAGTAGAGTAGTAGAAGTAGTAGTATTTTTAGTACCGCTTTTCGCTTGCTTACCTTGCGTTAAAATAATTCCAAAAAATGCTGTTAGTATTTTTTTTAGAGATTCGAGATTACAGGGAGTAACGAACGATCAAGTGACCATCATTCGTTAGTCAGTGCAAAGCATTTGGAATTTTGCGTTTTACATGATTTTGTATTTTTTTGATCGCAGTTATTTTTGGTTTTCGGTTTTTTTAATTAGTAGCGAGTGGTGGTAGTAGTTGAAATTTAGTTAGTTATTATGGAATTGGATTTTTAGGGCGCGCGTGTTGAGAAGAAAAGAGAGCAGAGAGAAAAATATTTGAATTAGCATTGATGTGTTTTTTTTAGATTTTGTTGCTTATTTTTTGGTCCTTCACCAGTTGTTAGTTGAATGGAAATTTATTTCTAATCTGCCAAAATTCAAGATGACTAACTAAATCAGGACTATTTCGTGCAGGACGATTGGTCGAGGTGCCAGCTTTCGAGTGGAATTGATGGTTTCTATTCGAGCTCCGATCTAACGCTTAATGGGTATGCAGATTGCCGTACTTATGGGTAATTTAAAATGGTTGGTATTCTTAGGTTATAAATGATTCAAATGCTTCGATTCGGTTCCATTCGATTGGTTTCTTTTTTTGGGATAGATTTTAAACAAAGGACATATAGGGATTTTATTTACAAGAGTTTAAATTTTGGGATGCGGGATAGTGTGTGTTTGTGTGGATATTCACTTCGGAATTTGTGGGAGTTTTTTAGACGAGGGCACGAAAACTAAAAATTCAAATATTAAACATAGAAAAATTCATAATTATGCAAACTATTTTGGTTATTATCTTAGTAATCTTTCACAGACCATCTAAGGCTTCATTTTTCTTCAAATATACAGCGTTTGCGGCTCTGTTTTTGGCCAGCAAAATTTAAATTGTTACCAATTCGAAAACTATACACAAAAGCCGTTGGCCAAAAATTTCAGCTTTTTTCAGTATTTGTCAATGAAAACTTAAAATCAAAGGAAAAATAAACAAATTGGCCACTAGAAAGCACCTACCTTTCGTTGAAAGTCTCCAGCTTGGCGTAGTTCTGCAGGCTGCTCTCGTCAATGAGGAACTTCATGCGCTCAAAGAAGGAGGCAGTGATGGCCGGAGGCTGCTTGCGGAGCAGCACATCAATGGGTTTGGGTGCGGAGACGCACAGCTGGGAGGTCTTGCACACGTGACTGGCACAGCACTCGGGGTCCTCGCAGTCCACAAGGCCGTCTGGGAACACCAAATCGATTAGTTAAAACGAAAAAGAACCTGACAGCTCCCTAAGTCACTCACCCTTGTCGTTGTCCTTGCTGTCGCCACAGTTCAACTCGAGGGCTATGCCACAGTCGGGACCATCCCAGCCCTCGTAGCACCGGCACTCCCACTGACCTTCGCCGCTTACTCGGCACTGGCCGTGGCCAGCACAGCTGTTGGGGCAGCCCTCGATGGTGCAATGCTTGCCATTCCAACCAGTCACACAGAGGCAGGTGCCGTTCTTGCACTGACCGTGCTCGTTGCAACGGGCATCGCACAGCTTGGTGTTGCAATAGTCGCCGCCCCACTCGGGATCACAGGCGCAGGCATCGCCCTCGCAGCGTCCGTGCTGGCCGCAGTCGAGGTCGCAGAGTTCCTTCGAGCAATCATCGCCGCTCCATTTGGACTCGCAAGTGCAGGTCTGGGTGTCCAGGTCAAAGTGACCGTGCCCGGAGCAGTCGGGCAGGCATTGCAGGGCGTCTTGGTCCATCGTGGCGCAGTCCGGGCCCTTCCAGCCCTTCTTGCAGATGCAAGTACCGTCCGCACAGAAGCCGTGGCCCGAGCAATTCGGATGTGGGCAGTCAACTGGGGAGAGGGAGAAGTTTGTGTCAGTTTGCCTCTGAATAAATGCCAGCGATGGCAGTGGGAGTGGAGGTGGGGGAGAGGATTTATAGGACTAAATCTTGTACCTTCATCACAGAACTTTCCCTTGTAGCCGCGCATGCACTGGCATTTGCCGCTCGCGCACTGGCCGTGGCCATTGCAATCGGCCACCTCGCACTCATCGTGCCGCAGGGAGCACTCTTTGCCTTTCCATCCCGGATTGCAGATGCATTCCCCGTTGATGTACTCGCCGTGCTGAGAGCACAGGACCGGGCAAACGCTCTCGCTGCAATCATCGCCGCCGAATCCGGGATTACACTGGCAATGGCCCAGCAGGCACTGGCCATTGCCGGAGCATCCATTCGGGCAGTTCTGGGTCATATCCTCGGCAATGGCTGCATAGAAGGTCAGCTCCTGAGAGTCTCCGTCGTCGTTGTATAGCGAAACGAACCAGTGCCCCGGGTCCATATACCTGGTCACCTCACGCGTAATCGACAACTGAACAATCGATCCCCAGCAAGCAAGCAGCGTCGGTTAGTTTTGATTTATGTGATTGATTCGATGGTCGATGAGAGTGCAACATGGAAAAAACATTGACACGTTAGGACCGGTAAGTACAGTTACGTCAAAATGCAAGTTCATTAGCGACCCTCAGTAAGGCTACTTACGTGTGCAGCCCTGGCCGTGCGCGTGCTGGCCGAGAAGCCACTCAGTACCTCCTTGAAGTGGTACTGCGTGTGGGTGGGCAGAGCATTCCTTCGCCCGTAAACTCCAATCGAGGCTCCGCGCGGTATAGTGTAATCGAATTTCACGTAGGCCGGTTCCGACTGGTAAAACTGCATGTTCCAATAGCTGTACGGCTGTATTTCCTTCGTCAGCTTTTGTCCCAGTGTGATCTGGCCAAAAGTAGTGCCATCCGGCGGGAAACTGCGGGCTGGGAAGGTGCGAGCTCCTAAGACGCAACAGGCAAGCGCGCAACGATCGCAAGACAAGGTGAGTTTGGGTGTGGATGGAGTTTGGTGGATGGCACAAAAGAGAATTAAGTTTTGGGTTAGTTTTGTTTTCTTGAATGATATTCGTGTATTATATGATTAAATATGAATTGGGTTTAACTGAGTTTTCGCAAGGGTCTTTGTACAAATGAGAGAACCGAGTTCACTGATGATTAATCCCCGGTTTGTGCAATCGCAACTTTTACAGCTGTGAATTGGGCACCCCACCGCCCTCACTGCCCTCTGACAAGCCCTAGACATGCGCCGATAAGTGACTTCTCGCTTTGTTAGTGAGATGATGAGAGTAAATTACTTCTATCAGATGTGGGATGTTGGCTATTTGATGCTGTTAGGCCGCAGGCTGCGGTGAGGGAACAGGAGCGTCGCCTGCGGGCAATTAGTAGACGATTAAAGTTAACCTAAAAGTTAATAAGCTGTACAGCAGTTTTAGTTGTCGACGTTAGCAGTTGCCAACAAGTGCAGTTGGCCGGGTTAATGCAAGCAAAATTAACTATGGTAGAACAGCGCACAATCACCTTCCAGAATGAGTATGGGCATAACATCAGGACATGCAAACTTTTCACCAACCCCGGCGGCAATGCCATCGTCTATGTTGTTATCAAACTCGATAGAGGCGCTGCCAGTGGCAGTGGTGGCGGTGGTGGTGCTGGTGGTGGGGCTAATAGCCGTGTTAGTAGCCGTTTGCGGGTCATCTTCTTCCCCGTCAACCATGCGATGTAAAATAGTAGCCATTTCTATAGGACGGGAGGTGGAGGAGGAGGAAAAAGGGGGCAGTGCGGTGGGAACAAACTCAAAGTCGTCATTGTCGAAGCCGTAGGAAGGCAACGCAGGCAGGCAGCTACACGGGCAGTCGGGCATGCGAGGCGGTGGCTCGGGCACGCAACTGTCCTGGCCCTGATTCTCCTCTGTGGGTTCACCGGGAGTCGGCCTTTCATGGATCAGCACTTGTTCCAGATTGCGGGGCCCCTTGCCCGTGGGCACGGCCACGTGCAAGGTGTAAATGGAACCACTGCCATCGTCTGTGGCAATGGTCAGATTCACCAGGATCCGCTTGCCCGGCCTGTCGTAACTCTCGCTCACAATCGGCTTGAGAGGCCTCAGCGAGTGTTCCGCAGACTCGGCCGTGTCCAGTTCATTGGGCTTTAGCACTTCGTTCTCTGTCGGTTGCGGCGGGGGAGGCAGAGGGGGCGCCAGCTTCTGCGGCTTCAGAGCCTTCGTCTTATAGACATCGACCTCGGGGGAGCCCGGTTGGTCGTCCAACTTGACAATATCAATATCATCGTCATTATCAAAAGGGGAGGCCATTAAGGCGGCCGTTTGATTTATATGCCGTTGCTGGCGTGGCTGAGGCTGCTGCCCCGGCAACCCGCCTACCCGCCTGTCATCATAGTTGTCGGCTAAATCACGCTCATTATTGTTATCGTTTACGGCGGCGGCTACCCCTGCCACAGGGCGCGGTGGCTCCGTGGTGGAACCTGCTGGATGCTGCTGCTCTTTGATTTGAAAATCATTTTCAATAATCTCGGAGCTTGGTTTTTTGTTGTCCCCTGTTAACGGCTCACTGGAGGTGGGCAGGCTGGTGCTGACGGTGGCGGTGTTGATTTCAACAATGTCATCCTCGTCAGGAGGATGTCGTCTGGCGGTGCTGTCAGTTTGATTATCGTCATCAATAACTGAAGTAACGGCCGGGACGTTGGTCGACTCGGTAACCGTAGTACCGTCAACCTCCACCTCCGCCTCCGTCTCAGTCTCCGCCTCCGTCTCCAGCGCCGCGGCAGCATCAACTTCCGATTCGGATTCGTTCTTTGCGTTCCTGACGAGGGCTTTGCGTAGCTTTTTACCTGACGATTTGATTTTGTAGCGTTTGTGGCGTAAATTGCTGTTTAATGATTTGTCAAATTGTTGTTGCTGCTGTGCGGTCCACGGCCAGGCCTTTTCGGGCTCATCTGGATGGGCCAGCGTCGTGTCCTCGTACTCGTAATCGTCGAAGGCTGCGTCGGCGGGGAAGCTGTCGTGATTTAATATTGTATCGATTTTTGGCAAAGTTCTATCGTAATTACTTTGCCGGTCCCTCAAAGTGACAGTTGGAGTTGTGGCCTCGGCCATATCACGTGTCGCTTCGGCCATAAATTCCAAAATGTCTTCCGATGTCAAATGCTTTTCGGCAAGGACTCGACGCTCGCTTGTAATTAAGTCGGCGAAAGTTTCGTCCGCCGACGGCTCATCATGGCCGTCGCCAGTGCCAGTTAACTTTGAATGCTGGCGTTGCTTTTGTTCCGTCATTAAACTGCGTCGATGTCGATGCCTTTGGCTGGTCTTGCCGGGGGTCCTGCCAGCGGTTGACAGCTGCGTTGACATTGCCTTTGTATCGCTTTGACTTCCTACGCTCGCCCAACATGAGCATGCGGGTGACAGGGGATGGGGGTAGGGATGGGGAAAGGTGGACAGGTGTTGGAAGGATAGAGAAAGTGTGTTATTTGCTTTGTCCTTGTGGCTTGGCCTGACAGGCCCACGCAGCATGCTCCCTTACCCTCTTGCCAATTAGGCGTAAAAAGGCTCATTTTTAATTCAATAAACGCAGCTTTTCTCTTCTAAATCGTTAAGCTCTCGAAATTCAGGATATGTGAACTTTTGACAGCTTAATTGGCCACTTGTTAAAAGTCAGCTCGGAGGACAATTTGATACGCTAAAAATATATCTGCCGCGTTACGGGGCAACCGAGCCAAGGCTTGCATATCCTTTTATTTTCGAGAAGATCTCCGCGCAGTCAAATGGACAAATGGACAGTTTTCGGTCTGCTTGGCCAGTCAAATAAAAAACATTTCAGCACTGCTGAAACGCCACCAGTCAATTTTAAAAAGTAATTAAAGCAGTTCTCACATCCCGCAGTTGAACAGACAGCCAGACGGACAAATGGACAGACTAAATGACCGAAATTGCAAGAAACTGCAGTCAGACCATCTGTTAAGTGGGGAGACCGGGAAGGACCTGAATAAACTTGCCCTGCGGACAGCGTTGCCAGATCGCCGACCAGTTAGAAACTCACGCGAAAAACAATCAACTTTTCCATTGAAGTGGCCGCTAACCAGCCGATGGACGGGGGTCGGACAAAGTTGAAGAAACTCATTTAAAAATAATTAAAAGTTTTGCATAATTACCTCCATTATTGGCATTCGCCAAGGACGATGACAGCGACGACGATGGCGTTAATGAGAACGACGCCGAAGACTGCGACTGCGACGAGGTGGCGGTGGCTGAGGACGCCGCTGCCGAAGTCGATTCCGCCGATGCTGATGTCGATTGCAGTCCCTGGGCCGTACCACTGTTGGAAGTGGCCGAGCTGACAGTCGAAGTGCCGCCCGACCCAACCCCGCCGCCACCATTAGCGCCGCCAGCAGCTCCGTTTCCATTGCCATTGAGTCCTTGACCATTTTTCGCCCGTACCGATGAATTGTGCAATTTTGAAAGATCCGTGTTCGTGCTCTTTGCGGCCGTAACCTCGGCCGCTTCGTTTCCGACTAGAACTGTACAGGGAGTGGCTTGGGACCAGTGCAGAACCCCGGTGCTGGTCAGGAAGATCAGCAGCAGGCACAGCACAACCAGGGCCGAGATGGCGCCAATGCTTACGCAGTGGGCCGAACAGCGGGCGGCGAGATCCTTGCGGAAGTTCATCGGCGCCGAGTAGTGGTGTGTGGGAATGCCGTTCATGACGTTGCGCGACGGCAGGACGGGGCAGCCCTGCGTGCTGCGCTCGTAGCCCTTGAGTGTGTCTTTTGTGGGTGTGGAACAGGCGGAGCCGCTCTTGAAATCGATGGGTGAGCCTTTGTTGATGTCTGCCGGGGAAGAAGAGAAAGGGAAAACTAGTTTAGTAAAATGTTAACTTTCGAGTCCCGCGATGGTCATTCGATGGAACAATCAATTCAAATTCAGCTGAGCATGAAAAATCCCTGGACAAAAATCACACCTAATTTTGGGGGTGCCCCCAAAAAGACCGCAAATACAGACAGCAAACCGAAGGAGTACAAACCAACCGACCCTGGTCAACACTATTGTATTTTGCTTATCGCCATTTGGCGCAAATTTCATTTGTATAAAAGGATTTGCACAAGGATAACAAACTGACATCCAACATAACCTCAAACAAACGGCAACTGAGCATGGCAAAAAAACCCTGCAAACTACGAACAAACGGAACACGCCAAACGAGCACAGTAAGCAGGGAAAATGACCAGCGACAATGACATTGCCACAAAAAAGCAGAAAGAGAGCGAAAAAAATGGCTGAAAGGTTTCGTTGGCTTGCGTATTTGAATGCGGTCGTTGGACAGCCGACAGCCAAGAGCCGCCGTCCTCGCCGCCACCGCCCCGCGCGCCGGTTAGTGAAGTGAAAAAAGCAACCACGCAGCTGCAGGGCAGCGCCAAAAGCCCCCGGAGGGGCCACGATAGCCACGTTGATGGCAGAAGCTGAAATCATTTGTTGACGCCATGATGATAATTCGATTATGTGACGTGAGGCGGCAGCATTGCTTACCCCCAGAAATGGGGGTGCGGCTGTCTGGGGATGTCTGGGTTAATATGAATAATACGAGTGCAAACGAAAGGCGAGGAGGTAAGCAGGGCAGATCGGGCGGGCGGCAAGGTGGTGAAATGAAGTAGAGGGACCAAGCGAAAGCAGAACACACGAAAGAGCCCTGGGAATGCATTGGAAAATCCAGTCAAGAAATCAATAACGGGATTTTCTTTTAAATCGAACCAGATACGCGGAAAGCGGCAGCGGAAGAGAACAGAGAAACCAAGGATTCTCAGGAACAGAATCCTCATATATATCGATCCCAATATATATAATCGGATATCCTCGACGATCAGCGAACCCAGAATCCTTATCGCCATTTTGGATTCTCTTCCATTTGAGTGATTCGAACAACTGAATGATCTTTTGGGTCTCGTATTCTACACTTTATATACTATTTTATCAGAAGCATCTCGCCGTCCCATTAACTCCTCGGTCTAAATTTATAACCACCGTCCTCCGTTCGGACTGCTATTATGCGTTCGTTAATTATTCAGACAAGTATGACCCGCGCACTCGTGCCCACACCTACCCGAGCCACTGGCTCCCGGCCGTAACACGTTTCGGTCATAAAAATGGCAACCGAACACGCCCCCTAATGTGGCAAACTAACTGCCATTCCACTGACTTCTATTCGCACTCACGCCGAATGGACGGCCGGATGGATGAGTGTGGGGGGTGGCGGCAGTGGAGATGGGAACGCGGCTCTTAACCTTTAAATCGCCAAATGAATGTCCTTCTATATATTTGGACATTTATGGATTCCTTGAAGCTCCCACACAGCCGCACACACATTCAAATGGGCTCCTTGCCATTAAGGAAATCTGCGTCGTCCTCCGCGCTTAGTGAGGTGCGTCTTTAATACCCTGCCGCCATCCTTGGTACTGGATCTATACACAACACAATATGTGCGATTGTGTCTTATATGTAGAGAATATAAAAAATGACGCAAACATTATTCACGCTATCATTGCACGGAGTCATGGAGACGGCAAAGTCGTTGCCCGCTCGCAGAATCTCCTCTCGTCCCCCTCGCTTTCAATCCCAGTCACTGAATCGGAGTGGCAATTGCTAACGCACCGCTTACGTTTTGGGTTCGCATTTGGGTTCCATTTTGGGTTATTTGAAGAAGGGAGGACGGGGCCAACTATTGCCATCGTCTGTCGGCGGGGAGCACGCGGGTGGTTTGGGTGTTTCTCTGCCAGTAGAGGGGTTGGGGCCAAGGGATGTCCCAGTCATGGTCTGTTGGGCTGTCTGTCTGTCGATGTCGCGCTGTCGTTTTGCCTGAAATTACAACGATTTTTCGTAGAAGCGAACGTTTGTCACACTGCAAACGAACGATTCTCACACACCCAAACATACTCATATACATATATACACACATTTATGCCACATGCGACAGGCAGCAAAGCCCGCGCTCTTCTCCCGCTTGATGGGAATGCCAGCTCGTCGTCATGTTTGGGAGGCCAGGGATGGCTTTGCCACAAAATGTGTAACCGAGTCTGGCATTGATAGCAATATGCGGCTGCCCTCCTTGCCTCCTTGCCCTCCTGGCTGATTTCGACGTCCGCCGCTTGCACTTTGTGTGCGCCTTTTGGCACCCAAAATAACCTCAGCAATTTGCCATCTGTCTGGGCGTTTTGTTGATAATTTGCATTTCGGTTCGGTTTGATTTTTTGGCTAATTTAAGTTGTCAAAGGTGAGAGGACACCCGGCTTACTCGCCCCATTTTCACAAAAAACTTTAATACTGAAATGCTTTTTTGTCCAGAATATTTGATTTAATTTATAATACGACTTTCTTGACGTCCTTTCAATTGCCTGATTGGTAAGTAGACAACGCCGACGCCGATTAAGCGAAAGTTCAGACGATTTGCCAATAAATAGAAATAAGGGGAGAAAAAAGGCCAAGTAAACTTCAAAAGGAAGACTGAAAAACTAAACATCCTCCACCGCCGATGGCGATGTGCGTCGGTCTGTGTGGGTGACCAGTCAAGTGTGTGAAAAGGCTGATCACTGTAAATCCCAGAGCCGCAAAAGACCTCGCCAGGCTCCGGGTTGTTCGGCCCGGTGCCTGCGATGCCGTTCCTTGTTGCCACATCAAATGTTCAATTGAGTTTGATAAATTTTGTGCTTAATTGCAATTAAATCGCATTTCAATGAACTTTTGCCAGTTGCCGCAGACACCCTCCTACCCGGCCGTGTTGAATGTGTTTTACACATCTTGGCCATAAATGAAAATTAGTGGCTATAAAGCGTTTCGCTCGTAAATAGTCGGAAATTATCAGCAGTCAGCGTGGGCGGGCAGCCGGCTGGAGTGGGTGGCGAACTTGGCTAAGTGAGTGGCCGGGGTGTGTGTCTGTGCTGTGGTTGCTGCAGCTGCTAGACGAGGGCGCACTTTGCCCTTCGGTTTTATGTCTGCAGCATGTGAGATAAAAACTGCTCACCACCCCACCCCAGCTCCCCTTGGTAGTATTTAATTAAATGAAGTTTAGGATTTGCCGGGGAGAGCATCGGTTGCCGTTGTACGTCGGTTGGCGAAAATTTAATGTGTCATTACGGGAATTTAAGAAGCGCATAAAAAATTGATATTTTATGTAAAAATGTTTTGCAGCAACCACCCCCGTGGGCCGAATAATAATATAATTCTATATAAAATCGTTTCAACATGTAAATTGACAGGCTGGCCGGCAGTTTTATTAACCCACAGCAAATCGCTTAAATTAAAACAGCAACAAAAATGAGGGGCGCAGCCAGAAGCGCAGCAGGCGAATGAAAACAACAATAAAAATAGTGCCACTCTCACACACACAGCCACACCCATGGGCGCAGCTGTTGGTAATGGTTATTGCATGCTGTGCTCGTGTGTATGTGTGTGTGAGGGGCGTGTTAACCCCATGGCCACCATTACACAAACAAGCTGTTGTCATAAGGACCACCGCCTCACCCCGCTTCGGTTTGTCACCTTCTTTTAATGCTGCCCAGCAAACCGCACTCGCACACACATACATACGGATGTACATATAAATGTGATTTATGCTCCGTACAAAATGTTTATATACATAAATTTGTAATTTTAAATAAAATTAAAATTAAATTCCCCAAACATATGCTGGGCTCGGATCCTGAGGTGTTGCTGCCCCACAAACACTAAGTAGCCGCCCGAAGGGGTTCCGACGCCGAGGAGGCCCTTCGAAGCCTTGATTTTAATTTGCCTTGCAGACGACTGCCTCCCCCACCGCCTGACGGTGCGGAAAGTCCTCCGCACCCAACACTTTGAGTTTGTCGAGTTTTTAAGCGAATTCTGTAATTATAAATGCCATGGAGTGTGCAAAAGCCGTTAAAGTGCCAGACAACATAAATCTTATAGGCCTGTCTACAAGGACAGGGATGGAGGGGAGTTGTCGGCTCATTAAAATAAACGCAACGAGGGTTGGGAATCTATAGGGAAATTTATAGTTCTAGACGAAATTTGCAAATCAGTTCATCATCAAGTGGGCCCAGCGAAGGCTAGGGAATGTAGGGTTGCATTCAAAGTTTATCGATTAGGGCAGAAGCGATAGGTGGGCAATCGGATCTTAAGAAATAATCAAAAAAGTGATTAAGAAAGGTCAGGAACCCTATCCTGTTTTCCTCCTTAGTGTACTGAGTGGGTTCATGCTGCATTCCTTAAGTGCCGCCCCTGGCATCGATTTGCATAACCGTTAATGAATATTTGCTAATATTTGGAGTCCTTAAAAAGAAGTTAAAAAGAATCGTTTGGGTTTTTTAAGCTCCGGAGCGTGCGACAATCAAATAAAAGTACATGAAAAACACATAAAGGGGTAAGGCGGCTTATTTTTATTTTCACTCTGGTTTTTCTTTATTGGAATGGGGGTCCCCTTCGCCTTCGCTGTCGCCGTCGCTTTCCTCTCTCCTCGCCATGCTCCAGTGGTGTTTCTGGGTTGGGGCATTCGGGCGGTCCTTTGTTTTAATGGCGAACGTCGACGAGCGACGATTGCTCGCCGAGTGAAACAGGTGAATGGGTTGACTGCCACCGCCACCCACCCCACTGTTCGCCGACCACTTTGCCATGTTGGTAATGGAGTTTTGCAAACAAACATGGCCGCCGGGGAAAAATCACATAATTTACACGTTTGCATTTAAGTATTAAGTGGGCTAGCGGGGGCTGGCAAGCCGATGGAGCTGGGGGCTGGGGCCGCGAGGCAAAGTGTTTCGTTTATTTTTTGAGCTGTTTGCAAAGCTCAGCAAATGTCTCGTTGCGCCGAGTGCTGAGCGGAGTGTCAAGAAATGCGGGGAAGCCGTCCGATGTTTCGGCATGGCGGGCCCTGTTCAAGTATTTTATGTGTACAGGAAGCAATTTTTGGGTCGACTTTATTGCCCGCTGTCGTCGGTATCGCCTCTGCGTTGGGGTGGACCTGCTGTTCGCTGTTGATTTTAAAGCGTTTAATGACCGTGTGTATTTTGTGTACGGTGGAAATTGAATAGCAAACGGAAAAGCCAGAAGGAGTTGATGAGTCGGCGGGTACAAAGTGTTGGGATTTTAAAAGGGATTTGCTGGAATTTAGCAAGTATTATGTGGGGGTGGTTAGGCCTGCGAAGAAACGTTAAGGAAACGGCTTGAGTGTCGTTTGAGAAAAAGAATCCTAAGCAAAGGATAGGCTGCTCGGTGAGAGTGAGATTATGTAAACTGCGGATTATTGAGGAGAAGAAAATACAAGGATTACATTACGAGGAGACTTTCATAGATTCAGTTTTCATTGATTAGAAAATTGAGTAAGTGAACATAGTTGCATATTTTTTGTCTCCCCTTCCCCTTTTCTTTCTGACCTGCCGATAGTCCTCTGTGGAAGCCAAAATCCTAATCAGTTTTTTTCGTAATTACTGTGGCTTAAGTAGGCCTTGAATTGGGGGCACAGCGGGCACCCAATTTTCACCACTTCCGCCTTGTCTCATCCGGCCAACGGGCACCCAACTGCGTGGAGGCCAAGTCCCCTGCCGGCCGCATTGTCATTAGACACGCGATCCCCAATCGGACGCGATGCGGATTTCAGGGCTCGTATAATCAAAAATTCCATTTAAAACTTTAAACTCATTACTAAATGTTTAATGAGCGACGAGTTAGCTGCCGTTGCTTTGGCGCTTTCCGTACAATAAATCAGCCCAAGGAGAGGCAAAAATGCGGCTCGATTTGTTAGGCGGACCGCGCACCCAAACCGACCCACCGAGACGCCAACAGACAGATAGGCAGACCGACTGACAGGCCCCACGACTGACAACAATAAAAAAACTTCGTGTAACGACGCGGCAACCTGTCGACGTCCTTAGAAGGGTCGTCCTCGCCGTCGTTGGTCCTTAGTCCTCGCCTCGCCATATTGCTTCAAACAGCCGGCGCAAACAACGGGTGGCCCCTTTTTCAAGTACCAATCAAGTGAAATCCGCTGTGTGTGTGCCTGTGAGTGGCCGTCTTAAAGGGCGTGCAGAAAAAACATAGCATACTTTAAAGGGCCCCGGATTTGTCACTGCGAGAAGAACAAAAAACTTTGGCCATGATTTGCATGTAAATTAATTGCCTCAACTGTCGCAAGACTGAGACTGCTCCACGGTACCCAACGCCCTCGGGGGCCAAGCAGCTCAGGAGTACGCGAGTTTTTTTTGGGGGGGACTGTCTACCGCCCACCAGATAAGTCGTATAAATTATAGCAATTTAATAAGTTTTAAATATACGCATCCGGCTGCTTGTGGCACTGCTTGCTGGCTAAGCCACCACCCAGGATAAACTTCAACCACCCCGCTCTCGATCACGACGGCATCGGGGTCGCCACGGGCAGGCAGTTGGACAGACCGACGCACCACCGTCTTGGGCTATAACTCAAGACAAAAATTGTTGCCGATTAAAATTGTCGGTTGGGCATTAATTTTATGTCACGATGCGCTCCGCTGCCAACGTGCCGTGTGATAAGGTGGCCATCGCCTTGGGCAGACTGGGGGTGGCCCGTCTTTTCCTTTGTAGCCGCCCACGTCTGCCCGCTGTCCGTAGTTCACCACCCGCTGCCACCCACCCGTCCACTCTTACTAAATGAGTTTATGCAAGTGTGAAAATAAGTCTTTTAATGGCTCTTCCGTCCCCTCCCCCCTGCCACCAGGCCACCTGTCTCCGCTGAGCCCTTGGCAAAAGGTGAGCTCGCGCCGGGCCACAATTTCGACTCAGTTAATGAGTTAAAAGTAGCGACGACAACGGCAGCAGCAGCTCCTGCCAACAGCACGTGGATTACCCACCCCCGAGCTTCTTCGCTTCTTTGTCCTCGCCCGGTCTTTGTAGTTGGCCTCCTGTTGCCGTTGCTGTTGTTGTTTAACAAAACTTAATTTGTTGTTCCAGCAGGCAAGACGCATAAATTATTTGATAACAGTTTGCGAACTGTGAGATACAAAAAGCGCTCTATATAAATAAGTTTTCGCAGTCGCCACCCCAGCAATGCGTCGCCGGCTCCACGAGATTCTGGCCACCGGTAGTCACCGGCGCTGTTTAGGTCGATCCGGTGCCATTGTCGCCTTTTGTTTGCCTGACTCAGTTTGTCGGCGGCGCGCAAAAGGGTCGGCGTGTGCCTGGGTTTATTACCAAGACGCTGGTGTTGGCGGGGCTTTTGTGTTTGCAATGCGGCTGTTTAGCTGGCTTAAAAGTGTAAGACCCGAAGTTCCTGGCCACTTTGATTGTTTGTCGAGCCTTCCAAGTTTATTACGAGTACCTTCCCGAAAGAACAGCATTCCAATATGTGCAAGCCCAGTTAACACTTTAAAATTAATTTCTATGCACCCACAGAAGCAAAAGGACTGGGCAGTCTGTAATGTGCAGGGTGTTTAAATTATGCGTCGGCGGAGCTGCAGCGGTGCACTTCTAGTTTTGCTCTTGCTAGCTCGACGGATGGGGTGGGGTTTT
>JBAMCP010001269.1:0-25110 GCA_037075105.1 Lissocephala sabroskyi | reverse complement strand
GGGTAGGTGGGCATGTCGTTGTAGATGCGGATGAAGATCCCGCCAATCTGCAGTTCGTCCCTGGAAAGAAGGCAGGACAAAGCTTAGCGAAACAGGGCAATGCGTTAAGACAGTTGGACAGATGGACAGTAAAGTAGGAGAGATAGACAGTCGGACAGATGAATAGTCAATCAAACAGTCGGATAGTCAGACAGATCAATGCGTGGGAACAGTTGCACAGTAAGACAAACTGACAGTAAGTTAGAGCAGTTGGACAAACGGACAGATGAGCAGTCATATACAACAAAGCGGGGAAACAGCTAAACAGACGAGCAAGCAATAAGTTGGATAGTCAGACAGAGCAAAGCATTAGGACAGTTGGACAGTCAGACAAACAGTAAGATAGAACAGTTGGACAGATGGACAGTCATATGGATCAAAGCATGGAAATGGTTAAAAAGACGAGCAATCAAGCAGACGGAGAGTCGGACAGATGAATGCGTGGGGACAGTTGGATAAATGGACAGTCAGACAAACAGATAGTGGGGTAGAAAAGTTAGACAGACGGACAGATAGACAGTCCCAAACATCAAGGCGTGGAAAAAGTTAGACGAGCAATCTAACAGACGACCAATGCGTGGGGACAGTTGGACAGATGGAGAGTCAGACAAATGGAAACAGACAAACGAGTAGTTAGGCAGACGGATAGTCAGACAGATTTACAGTCACAGACTTCAAGGCATGATTATAGATAGACAGACGGACAGGCGGATAGTTGGGTAGAAAGGCGGTCAGATGTTCAGATGGACAGTGAGACAGATGATTGCATGGGTACAGTTGGGCAGACGGATAGTCAAACAAACGGGCAGTCAGAAAGCAGAAGAGTAAGACAGACGGACAGTCAGACACATCAACGTGTAAGGAGAGTTGGGCAGACGGATAGTCAGACAGTTGTGCAGATAGACAGTCGAACACTTCAACGCATAAGGAGAGTTAGATAGACAGACAGTCAGAAAGAAGGGCAGACGGACAGTGAGACACACCAAGGCAGTCGGGCAGTTAGACAGACGGGCAGTCAGGCAGTCGGACACTCAAATCCTTGCAAGCATAAGGATAGTTAGACAGACGGAAACTCTGACAGTTAGGCAGATGGGCAGTCAGACAGATGGGCGGTCAGACAGTTGGACGGACGTCCTTGGCTTAATCAATTTCTCTCGTTGTTCCCAATCCGAGTATAAGTAATTTTGGGCGGGGGATCCCCGGAGGCCCTTGATCATTTTATATCCTTTATAACCTTTCCCCCCGGTTATTGGGATTAACTTACTTGTGTGCGTCAAACTCGAAGGTGGCCACCTGTTCGTAGACTTGGGCAATGTCCTCGTGGGTCTCCTTGACCGAAGCCTGCCGCTGCTGCTCCAGGAAATCCTTCAACTGCGCCCGCGTGCCATTGTCCCAAATGATGTAAGGATTCCGCGTGTTCGCCGTCAGCAGCTTCAGCACATCGCTGTCCTTCTCAACGGCCAACTGGTTCGATATAAACCGCGTCAACAGCCGGTCCAGGACCTGCTTGATCAGCGTGTTCCTGGCCTCCCCGCCCACTATATACTTCAGCTGAATGGCACTGCGCCGCGCCTCCTGCTCGCTGTCCGTGGGCGACGAGCTGGCCGTGTCGCTGCTCACGCTCGAGTCCTGCTTGACCAGCGCCGAGGCCTCCGAGCCCATGGTCAGCGCCAGCTGCTTGGCATTCTGCAGGGGATTGTGGGCGTTCTGGTTATACGCCGAGGTGGGCGAGGCCGAGGCCAAGGGCTTGGGCTTCACAGCCAGCGGCGGCTTCTGGGCCGGCGAGTTGGACTCGCTGCCGGTCAGCGGTTTCTGCCGCAGCTCCATCGTGTAGCCGGCCAAGGCTATGCAGCCGAGCACGGCCATCTTGGCCAGGCTGTTGGCGGCCTGCTGCTGGTTGGACTTGTCGCTGGTCTCCACCCCACTCTCGTCCAGCGTGTAGTCATACTCGAAGAGGAAGAGCAGCAGCGACCACAGCACTCCATTGCGGGTCAAATTGCACTGCAGGTCGTAGTTGTTGGCCGCCAGGCTGGTGACCAGGCTCACCGACAGAGTGTGCTGGAAAAGAAGAGCATTGAATTTGGGTAGAAAGGAAGAGCGGAGTTGGCTTTACTTTGAAGTAGACCACGCGGCAGACATCGGCGAGCAGCTGGGGGAGGGTGATGATTTTCTGCTTGCACTTCTCGAAATTGCAGGCCACCTCGAAGCAGCGGGTCACATTCGAGATGACCTGGTAGTGCAGCGAGTCGGGCTTGGAGTCCACGCCGAGTATAGAAACGCAGCGGGTGTAGGCCTCCAGCAAGGCCTCGATGCCCTCCTCCCGGCGCAGCTCCTCGGCATTCAGGGCCGAGCAGTGGACTGTGTGGTAACAAAGCTCCGAGGCAGCCGTCAAAAGCTGGGCCTCCTTGGAGAAGAGCTCGTCGTCGCGGGTCTCCAGGCGGATGGTCTTGATCAGCTGCGGGTAGCCCGCATATTTGTACGGACGGAGCACTGGAAAGGCCAACAAAATAAAGTGAATAAAGATCCATAAGAAACTGCTGGGCACCCACCATCGGCATAGCGCTCGAACAGGATGCTTTGGGTGCGGAGTATGAGGACAATGTTGTTGGGATCGGGGCCGCCGGAGCTCCACACGGAGCGCGAGCAGAGGAACTCGTAGGCCTGGTTGACCTTCTCGAAGATCTCGCGGCCATTGGGATTCTTGTCCGGATGATACATCTGGGCCAACTTGTAGTAACTCTTGCGTATCATGGACTCGTCCGGTTTGGGCGTCTTGGCCAGGTCAATGCCCAAGTCCTCGTAGGCCTGCTGCACGGTCATCTGCGGCGGCTTCTTCTCCACCTCCTTGCGCCAGGCATTCAGCGTGTGTTTCAGGAGCTGCACGGGATCCGCTATGGGCCAGTTGGGGAACTTGTGGGTATCACACAAATGCCGCAGGTAGTAGATATGGCAGAAGAGTTCGTTCTCCAGCTGCGGGTAGCTGATCACGGGTATGGCCAGGTAAGGATAACGGGCCATTGTATGGCCGCGCAGGCGGGGCGTGAAGTCGGCTATGTGGGCGGCGATTTTCTCAATCAAAAGCCGGCGCATTTCCGAGCTCCAAATCACCTCGGGCGTGTCGAACTCGCCCAGGAAAATCTCGGCAAACTTCTCGGCGCTGTAGTTCTCCAAAAAACACACCATGGCCTCCGGCAAAAGCTGACCCAAAATACTGCGATGCATGATGCCCGACTGCGAGGTCTAAAGAGAGAGAAGGACTTGAAGGACAGGGATTTATGGCTTTGGTTTCCACTCACCTCCTCGCTGCGGAATCCCTGGCGCATGTGGGTCATCTTGAGGAACCGCGTGATGGGCAGAATATTGCTGCCCGTGTACATGAGCATGAAGTAGAAGACGCCGGTGAGGTAGACTTTGGGCATCTCCGGGTTGTCCTCCATGATCTGGCAGAGCAGCGTGGCCACTCGCTCCAGCAGGCCGGGGTCATGGGTCAGGCAAACTTGGACCACATGCGGCAGGCAAATGAACTCGGACAGTTTGCGCGACAGCTTCGGGCCGGGAATCAAAACGGCCACGCCGTTTTGCGTGCGGCTGGGAAAGAAGCTCGTGCACTTGATCAGTATGTCCAGGATCTTGGAGGACAGTTCGGTTTCGTTGTACAAAGGCTGGCCCTTGGCCATGAGGCACCACTTGAGCTGGGGGATCTGCTGGAGCGAACGCCAGCCGTCCATGCCTATGGCCCAGCAGCGGGTCTTGGGGGTGATGAGTCCCTTCTGCCAGAGCTCCTTCAGCTCGGAGTAGGTGATGGGGCCCTGGCGCTCGGCCTTCTGGCCCTCCTTCTCGATGTTGTAGTACCAGTCCTTCTCCTCGTAGGCCTGCATATTCGGCCCGGCCTCGAGGACGTTGGTCTTGGTGTTCAGCTGGGCGCGGCCCTTGTGCAAATGGGCCAGGGTAATCAAATCCACCAGGCACTGGACATGGTCGATCAAAGCGCGGCAGTTGGACTTCTCCAAGACCAGGCAGGATATCAGATTGATCAGAGCATCGCGCATGGAAGGCGACAGGCACTAAAACGGGAAATCAATCAATGAAACGTGTAAGGATTGAAAGCGTGAGCTACTCACCCGATCGCTGAGCTGCAGGATGTAGGACATGTCGCTGAACTTGCCTATCTCCTGGTGGTAGCGCCGGTAGACCTTGGCCAAAGCCTGCAGCGAGAACACAGTCATCTGATCGTCATTGACTCGCTGGCGGCACAGGACCCGCCGATACAAAGCATTAAAGAGTTCAATGCTGGAAAAGGGATCAATGAGAACTTGACTGGTTTGCTGGGTGTAAGCTTACGGATCCTTGACCAGGTTCTGGGGCCAGTCGTCCTTCTCCAGGATGAGGCGAATGTAGTAGTCGCCGATCTTGATTTCCTCGGCCAGGCATTGGTAGGACACCTCGAATTCCTGGTAGTTCCAGGCCACAATTGTCTGGCCCGCCAAATCCCGATCATTCAGGAACTGGCGCAGCTCATTCTCCAGGCACATGCGCAGCTCCTCGCGGGTCTAACAAGGATCGAGTGAGTGAGAGAAAGAATCCATGGCAAGTTTAATTCCCGCTTACCTTGTGGTTCCAAATGAGGTTGGGCAGGCTGTGGTCCTTGGCGAAATTGTAGAAAAAGTAAGGCAAATTTACCACAGCCTCGGAGATTTTCTTCTTCTGCCGGCGATTGCGCAGGACCACCGGGCGATTTTTGAGGGCCTGGGCGGCCGTGTCCTGCTGCTCGATGAGGCTCAGGCCCCAGTGCTTGATGCCTTGCAAATGCTTCTCTATCACATTCTTGCGCATGCGGTTGGAATGTTGGATGGCGAACTTGAGATTGTCGCGGAAATTCAGCTTATCCTCCTCCACATCCACTTCAGGCACAGGCTCCTCCGACTCCAGAAAGGTCAGCAGGCCGGCAGGAAAGATGCGCTTGAAGAGCTCCATGGCCTCGTCGCTGTCGGTGAGCCAGAGGCCTATGAGATGCCTGGACAGCTGGCGGTGGGTGGCCAGCGTGGGGTCATTGGACGGCGTGTACAAGGCCACCAGGAGATGCCGGCAGAGGGCGGCCTCGTCCAGGGCCAGGGCCTGCATTTGCTGGGCCACAGGCAGTTCGCCCTCCTCGATGATGGCGCGCAGGACCAACCCAGCGCCCTTGACAATGGCCAGCGAGGGATGCTGGAAGAGTTTGTACAGAAACCGCCCGCGATCGGCCACCAACTCGAGCAGAATATCAAACTGCTTGCCCTCCGTGGTCTCGCTGTACGGCACGCACAGGGCAAAGGTCATAAAGTCCAGCATGGCCGACAGGACCAAGGCGCCGCTGCCGTGGCTCTGCAAAGAAACAAGCCATTAAAAAAGGACGCAAGTGAGGCGGCGCCGGAAACTCACCACATGGCCCGTCCACATGTTGAGCAGCGTCTCGAGGAAGGACTTGGAGGAGAGTATGGAGGATTTGTTGAGCTGCTCCTGCTTCAGGTCGTGGTCCGAATTCACCGAGTGCATCAGCGAGTTGATCATGTCGATGGCCGAATACGTCACAGCCAAATCATTGCGCCTCAGGGCGGCCACCACTTTGGTGCCAATGATTTCCCGGAATCTGCAAAACAAATTCTTTAATTTACAGCAAATTCTTTGGTTGTTACTCACCCCGGCAGGTTGGTAAAAGCCGCGTAGCCGACTTTGCTGGCCAGCAGCCGCCGCAAAGCATGGAAAATGGCCTCCAGCTCGATGTTGCTCAGCTGGGCGGTGGGGCTGTCGACCTCCTTCTGGGCCAGGGCCTGCAGGGCGCTCAGAATCAGCTTCTCCTTGTTCTCGGCAAACAAACTCTGAAAAAGACAAACACAGAAATCAGTTGATCGGCTGAATTCTCCGCCCGCTTCACTCACATCCTGGGTGACGCTGTAGTTGAGTCCGCTGTGCGGCACATTGGCATTGAAGCGCTCGAGGATCTCGTAGCGCTTGCCGGGATTCTGGAAGTTGTTGATCACCAGCCGCAGCAAATTCGCCTCGCTCTCCTCGTCCACCGAGCTGCCCAGCGGGACGTACCGCTTGCCGCGCGGGGTATTCCCTATGCGTATGTGGACATCCTGATTGCCGCTGGAGCGGACGGCGTCCAGCAGCGTGGCCAGCAGCGAGTCGCGGTCGTTGGCGCTGTAGCTGCGCACAATCCCATTTTTATACTCGATGCTGAACTTCTGCAGGCTCTCCTTGTCGCGCACCAAGGCAAAGACATCGACCAGCGGCCGCAGAGTGCACACGCTGTAGGTTTGGGGGTCGCGCTCGAGGAGGGTGACCTCCGTGAGGCAGAGGATGCGCTTCACGGGATCAGGATGCCGGGGCGTCAATTTTTGCACGGTAAACTCCGTCATCGAGGTTTGGAACTGATCGCCGCTGTAAAGGAAATTTGAATGAAGCTGAGCAGAGAATTTGCTGATTTGCTTACCTGAATTTGCCGAAACGCTGGCGCTCGAATTGCTCCAGGGTAATTTGGCTTTTGAGTATTTTGGTCTCGATGCCCAGGAACTGGGCCGAGCGCTGGACAATGTTCTGCACGATTTCGTGGTGGTTGAGTGCTTTAAACAAATGGAGACGGCTGAAGCCGCCGTAGGCCATCACAATGCCGCCCTCATAGTCGGAAATGCCTGCTTGAAAGTGCCGCGCGTAGAAAACAACAAAATGAGTGCAAAATCGAATTACAAATATGAAAAACGCCACCACACACAAATGGCTGGCATGGCCAGGACCCGAGTCTGCTTTAGATACCTATTAGTCCCTCCATGTCCTTGTACATATAGCTGGCCAGGACATCGTTCGTTGTGGGATCGAGTTGGTCCAGCGAGCAGGGCGTCACCTCCAGCACTGTGGGCAGGCTTATGCCCGACCAGTGATACTTGTAGGCCACGAAACGCTGCAGGAAAAAAACCAATTAAATTTAATTTATAAGGACAGAAGGACGGCCGCCTCACCTGAGATAGTTTGGGCTTGTCGGCAAATTCCTTGTAATACTTTAGAATCGAGCTGAGTATGTCGTTGCGGTACTCGGAGGAGAGCTTGATGGTGTCCAATTTCTTGTCTTTCTTCACCGTCAGCGAGAACTCGTTGGGAATCTGGTAGGGGGCGTTAATTGGCTGAATTAATAGGCGGGGGGGGAGGTCACATACATTTGAGGTTTTGGTGGGGGCCGCGGCCACAATATCCGAGTATGACCAGCGATTGGTGAGGTCGGAGCGGTCCGGATTGTAGGTGGATATGCCGGCGGTTCCTATCGAGAGGATCCGCTTGTATCTGCCCTTCCACGAGTGCTTCGTCACCATGAAGCACTCGAGGTCAATGTTCTCCTTGGGCGGCACCATATTGGCGGGGGGCGTGGCTCTGCTCTTTCCCGTGTTTCCTATTTTTAAAACTCGCAACTGGAATTGTCCTCACCGCAAAAAACCGAGACTGAAATGGGAAAATAAAAGTTTTGAGTAGGCGGGCACCGCTGAGTCGCCCGCTGGCTGGGGGTTCTTGTTCTGATTCATTCAAGTTCTAAATCGGTGACCATTGGGGGCTTATCAGTGGGCCGCTATGGGCTGGCGCGGCCCCGCGCGAGCAACAAAGAGGAAAAGGGGAGTAAATTGGGGGCTCCTCCAATCAGAAATTGTGGGTGCGTTGGGTTATCTTGTTTGCTTTGCTTAAGTTGTGGTTCTTGATGGTTTTTGTGAGTCTTTGTTGTGGGGCTGCTTACCAGTTTAGTACATTTTGATCGGTTGTGGTTAATTAATTGGTTGTTTTTGCTGCGTCTTCTTGCAATTTCTCAGCCGCAGTCCAATCCTCGCAAATGTTCGATGAGGCTCGACAGCGATTGTATGGGTAAGCAGGGCTGGGGAGCACCGGCCACCAGGTTGTTACAGTGTGACCGTGCAGTCTAAAGCCTCGCTCGCCATACAGCGGCAACTCTGCTGACAGTCCAGCCCTGGCAGTGACTGGGCACAAATATAAATTTACCACTTAAAATCGCGGCTTCGTGTGCCCGCATTTTCTGCTAAACGAGGGAAGAGTTGAAGTTCGAGTATCGGCCAGTATCGCTGCACGATAAGGACAAAGCGTGCCCCTATGAAATTGACTAAAATGGCTTATAGCTTTCTTCCTTTATTAAACTATTTCTGGTATTACTTTGTAGTAAATATGGTGCTCTATAGAGAATGGACTGTGAAATAAGTTGTATTCAGCTAATTCCGAAATAACGCGCGAACAAATATTTAAATTTTGTTGTTTTGATGCAATTTTCTTCAGGACCAGGGCTGGAAGCACTCAAGCATTTTCAATTGTTCAAAGAGAAATATAAAATTTAATTTATTCGCAATTTGCATAAATACATTTTTAAATCTTTGCCAGATTTATTATTTTAAGTTGCCTTAGATTCACACTTAAAACTTTTGCCCAAAATTTTAGCGCTTTCGGAAATGTTTTAATTTTATTCAAATTAAGCGCTTGCGTTATCGATAAGTCAGCCGATAAATTTATGCTGTTGCTTGCGCGCGCAGTTCAAAAATGAACAGAACATTTTATTTATTTAAAATTATGCCTTATCGCTTGGAAGGTAAATCAAATGCCCTCCACTTTAAGCTACAGGCTAGACGTGTGTCTCTTTATTTTTTATTTGGTACAGATGCAAATGCAAACGCTCTGGGCAACTGAACTGTTTGTTAAAACGTACGTACTCTTATCTAAATGCAAATAATGATGGCAAAGTGTACATAAAGTGATAAAAGAATCTCGTTAACAAAGCCAACTAAACAAAAAAAGGTAAGAAAAATAATAAAAACACAAGAACAAGAACAAGAACACAATTCCTATTTTACACACAAATTACGTAGGCCACAAAATGATTCCACCAACTCGCTTATCGCGCATCTAAAACCCTAAACAACTACCATATATAAAATATAAGTACTTAATGGATACTACGCATAAATTCACGCACATCTCACACGGCCCGAGGCAAAGGATCAGCAGGAGCATTTGCTTTTGGCATCCGGATTGGAAGAGTCGCCAGGGCTGCTCAGATTGAATTTATCCCCGTCGGCCAAATCGGCGGCAGTTATTAGCTTGTCGTTGATCAGGATCTAAAAAGGAAAACGATCTTTTAATAAAGGTTGGGTTGAGGGTAAGGATGCTCTGCTTGCCTTGTTGACCAGGGCGCGGGCGGCCTCGTCTATGTTGATGTTCTCCTTGGCCGAGGTCTCGAACCAGCCGGCAAAGCCGTTCTCCCGCACATACTCGTCCATCTTCTCGGCCTGCGTGACAAAGCCTTGCTTGTCCTGATCGCACTGCAAAAAAAACCAATGAACTAAGACGGCCAAGGATTTGTTTACTCTCTTACCTTGTTGGCCAGGAGTATGCAGGGAATGGGGCTGCCGTCGGGCAGCTGGACTTTGGAGTCCAAGTCCTCCTTCCATTTGCTCACACAGTCGAAGGTGCCGCTGCGCGTCACATCGAAGACTATGAAGGCCCCGACGGCCTCCTTGTAGTAGACCCTGGTCATGTTGCCGAACCGCTCCTGGCCGGCAATGTCCCAGAGCTGCAGGCGCACTATCGTGTTGGCGTCCCAGTGCAGCACCTTGAGGGCAAAGTCCACGCCAATGGTGGCCCGGTAGTTCTGGCTGAAGAACTGGTGCACATACCGCTTGATGAAGGAGGTCTTGCCGGTGCCCAGCTCGCCGATGACTAGAATCTTGTAGAGATGCTCGCGCTTCTCGCTGCTGGGCGACATGACGGCCTGCAAGAAAAGATTCCCAGTTTCAGTTCAATGACTGGAAAAAAGCTAGAAAACTGCCCAACCAACCCAACCAAGCCCCGGACCCCTGGCGCTGGCACTTTTGCGGCTTCTTTGTGGTGGAAATCGACACGCCACCGCCGCCAGGGCCGCTGCTTACCGGTTGCATTTCCTGGTCCATGGTTAGGTCACCAAAGGCCGGCATGGGTCTGTCCTCGGACTGAAAGGCCACCGACTGATAGTGCAGCGTTTCCCGCCGCCCCTCGATGCTGTCGTGGTCGCTCAGCAGGAACTGCTGCTGCTGCTGGCTGGCGTAGTGCTGCCTCCTTAAACTCGACTCGCTCTGGGATTCCCCGGAGCTGGGCTGCTGGCCAGCCGCCTCGGCCAAGGCCGACTCCAAGCTGCCCGGGGCAGGCGGGGCCCGGACAGCGCTGCCCACAGCAAAGCGCACCCCGGCCGGCGGCTCCTGGGCGCTCTCGGCCGAGGACACGTCCGCGGGCACTGGCGGGGGCGGGTGGCTGGGCGGCTGCGGCTGCAGCTCACTCTGATCGGACTCCGTGGCAGTGGCGTTGGTTATGCGGACCAGGCGATGTCCTCGCTGCTGGGCCTCGCGTTCTTGACGACTGACGACCGGTCGGCTGGTCTTGGCGGACTTGCGTGCGGCTGCGTTGCTGGCCAGCGACTGACTGACTCGGCTCGGCTTGGCCGGCGCCCGCTCCGGGGGCGGCGTATCGCGCGTGCTCTCGGTGATGGCAATGCGCTCGTCCGGGGCGGCAATGCGCTTCGGTTTGAGCTTCTTCTTGGCTAGCACCACTTTGGTGGTGCGACTGCTGCTGCTTGTGGTGGTGCTGGTGGTGGTGGTGGCGGTTGCCGGTTCGCTGGGCCTCAGGTAGTCGGGCTCGCGGCTCGGCGAGGGCTCCACTTTTTTGCCACTGATCGTGATTTGAATCAGACTGCTGGTGGAGGGGGCGGTGGTGCTTAGGGCGTGGTCGGTGGTTAGGTGGTCGGTGGCATCGAGGCTGTGTGGGCGGATCTTGTGTTTTTTTAGGCCGCCCAGTAGCAGGCGGCGGGTGAGGCTGCGCTTCTTGGGTTTGGTTCCGGTGTCCACGGATTTGGTCTCCAAGGCTTCGAGGCTGTCGTGGGGGGCGGGGCTGGCCGGGGGTTTGCTCTTCTTCTTGACTCGCGCAGTATCCTTTTCCTCAGTTTTCCTCTCTTTGGTTTTCTCAGGTTCCTTAGGTTTCTTGTCCTTTTTCTTGACTTTGTCTGTAGATTTTTCTTCCTGTTCTTTGCTCTTGTCTCGCTCTTTGTCCTTTTTGGGTTTGGAGAGACTGCGAAAAGCGGCCGACAGCCTGGAACGCGACTTGATCTTCGCCTCGTCTGACTCGCCGGCCTCGTCCTGTGGGCCTACCAAATCCTCGTTAGCCTGGTCCTCGTGAATGCTTTCAATCTTCTCGGCATCAGCGCTTTGCATAATTCACGCGGGGCAAGGGAACACAGGAAAAAAGGAGTTCACGACGGGAGGGTGGGGGCTATTTTCTTTCTCTCTCTCTCTCAAAGGCTAAGAGGTTTGCATTTCCAGGGTTTCTTAACAGATAATATCCTGGTTAGCCCAGGGAGGAACCGCAGCGACGACCAGACAAACGCGCACTGAATTTTGAAATGCGACGCTCGAAGCTTTTATAATTTTTCTTTTAACCGCCCCCCACCCCCCGTGATGCCTGGCTAGCCCCCATTGTGGTGGCTTGTAAGTAGAAACGACAGAGCCACCCACCGACGCCCTCCCCCCGTCTAACGGTTTTACATTTCAGCTGGGGCCCCTCAAAGTTTGCGAAACGCTCGTGAGAGCAGCTGTCTAGGGGGCGGGGGGGCGTGGGCGTGGCTTAGAACAAAGCCGAGTCTTGTCCTGCGGGTTTTGTGGCCCAAGGTCGGCCTGGCCGGCCAGATCAATCAGCCGCGACAGACGGCCATCATGGGGCCGGCAAAACTACAAGACCCACGCACTTCGCCGGCTTCCTGGCCCAGAAGGATGCCCCAGCCAGGGCCGTTCGGTTGGCTGTGCGTGGGTGGGAGGCCGTTTGGTATATAAAATTACGGTTATTACAAAATGCGGTTAGCCGCAAATCGCAGATCGTCCATATAAAATTACCCCAACGAATTGTCAGACTTGAAGATTTTTCTCGGTTTGCGGAAACTGATGTCATTTGGAATTTCATAACCTCATTCCTCAAGAATCCTAAACGGCAATTCATTCGAGGGGGGAAAATGTTTGCACGCCATCAACGGGCGAGGGGTGGGGGGCAGGACTTCTTTTCTAAACACCCAGCAATTACAAAAACTCTGCCCCCATTTGCGTGGCACATGAAGGACCAAAGGAGACGAGGCCTCCGTCGATTTCATCGCTGCGGGCGAGAAAGTGGGCGAAAAAAAAGTGTGGCATACTTTCTGGGGCAGCAAATAAATCGGCTGGTTGAACGAACAGGCGGTGATTGAAAGTGGTGGGTAGGGCGAGGCGGAGGGGGGAATTTGCCAGACTTCCTACATTGAAACCAGCGATCTTGTCAATTGAAGTCAACTAGTCGACCTTCCACGCCCCCAAAATTGCTTGTCCAACCGCCCACCCCGCCCACGCCCCCTTCCTCATTTTGTTTTTTTGGGTTGATTGAAATTGAAATTGAAGAAATGATTTCATATACGAATGCTGATTAGATTTGCAGAGCCGCGGCGATGCATGGCATCGGTGGCATAAACAACTGTTGTCATGCCTGCAATCGCAACCTCAACAACAACAACAACACCACCAGCAGCAACAACAACAACAATAGAGGCCAATAAGCCATTTTATATAGGAAAGCGAGTAAATGGAAATTGAAATCGAAATGGTGAAAAGTTCATTGGCTTTTCTTTCTGCTGCCAATCTCAGTCATCCCGAGATTACATCAGTTTGATGTATACATCGAAATCGGGTCACCTACGTTTCATTCATTAACCATGTGAATCGCATATAAGAACCTCTGGCTGCTTATCTAATCGCGAGTTCGGCGAGTCATCGCCACAAACAAACGCTGAATTGGAGGAAAAAGGTTTCGCATATTCACAAATTCCCTAAGTGAGATGAAAGAGGGAATCATTTTGATTCTGTCTAGAGATCGAATCTGGGAACAGTTATCAGATTAAAAGGCACCAAGAATTGAGGAATCCCAGGAACCAAATTTTATCATATCAAGTAATCAAATATCTTGAGAACTCTCTTTGAAGTCAAGAATCTGTCAACTTCCCATAACTTAAAATCTTTATAACTTTCTTTGATCTAATTAAAGTTAAGAAATCTCCCAACTTCCGATAACCAGAAAATCTTTATAACTTCTTATAAACAAAAAATCATTATAAATTTACTTGAACTTCTTAAAGTTAAGAATCTGCCAACTTCCCATAGTCTGCAAATCTTTATAAAGTTCCTCGATCTCTTTAAAGTTAAGAAATCTCCCAACTTCCGATAACCAAAAAATCTTTATGAAGTTCCTCGATCTCTTTAAAGTTAAGAACCTGCAAACTTTCCATAACCATACAAATCTTTCCTTAACTTTTCTTTCCTTTAGAAATTGACAACTTCCCATAGTAAAAAACTCATTATAAACTCAATTGATCTCTTCCCATATTCAAATCTTTATAACGTTCCTCGATCTCTTGAAACTTAAGAATCTCCCAACTTTCTATTACTTAAAGTCTTCATAACTTTCCTTGATCTCTTTAAAGTTAAGGAATCGCCCAACTTCCCATAACCAACAAATCTTTCCTTAACTTTCCTTTCCTTAAGAAATTGCCAACATCCCAATACTAGAAATTCTTTATAGCTTTCCTTGATCTCTTTAAAGTAAATCTTTATAACATTTCTCGATCTCTTTCAAGTTAAGAAATCTCCCAACTTCCGATAACCAACAAATCATTATTAAGTTTCTCGATCTCTTTAAATGTAAGAACCGGCCAACTTTCGATAACCAACAAGTCTTTATCAAGTTTCTCGATCTCTTTAAAGTTCAGAATCTTCCAACTTCTCATATCCAACAAATCTTTATCATTCCTCTCGATCTCTTGAGAGTTACGAAATCGCCAACTTCCCATTCCCCATCGCCATTTCTGCCCAGCTGTGTTTTTTTAAACCTCTAACAAAAAAGCTTATTAAAAAATCTCTTTAATGTCAGGGGAACTAAGCCAAACAATCCACACAGCTGTTCCTGTTTGAAGTGCGAAAAAAGTTCTCTCGAAACTTTCAGTGGTTCTGAGCTTATCGGTAAATAAACAAGCCAATGGGAATTACGGTTAATGGGGGAAGTGCGGCCAGTTCCCCAAAATTCTCTATTTATGAGTAATTCGATTTACCTTTGGGTTCCTATTTCCATCGTAATAGAATTCTGACTCATCAGAGAGGCGAAAGAGAAACTGGAGAGAAGTTGGCGTTTTATAGAATCTTTTCATGAGAGAGAAAACTCTATTAAGGGGTTATATATTTTCCCCTTAAAACTTTTAATAAGCTCTCTTTGGGACCTTGAAGAAAACTAGATTAGAATTTCAAATGGTCACTTCTCAAGATCGTGAATCCATTGATATTCTTAGAACCCCCCCCCCCCCCACCTACTTTTAGAAACTGAAGGTTCCTTTGAAACTGAAACCGACTGACTGCGAAAATGAAACCTTTGAAGGTGCAGAAGTGGAACCGATTCGATGGGGGGCGGGGGTGGGAAAACCCGTTTCCCCATTGATCCGATCAAAGGCGATTAAAATGCATAAATTAATGCCGTCCACTTTAAGTAAACCGACTACGGCACACACTTTCGCTTTGCTATTGACCTCAATTGGCAGCAGGGGGAGGCTCCCCCACCCCCATCCCCACCCACAACGAACTGCCACTCGATACATTCGTCACGCTTGATTTGAGGCCTCGACAAATCCGTCGTCCGTCTGTCCGCTTGGCCTTCGTGACGACAGTGAAATGGCCAACGCAATCGGCCGACAAGCGGATGGGACAGACGACTGGACGGACGCACGGCTTGAATTTATGGGCGATTCGAAATCGATTGGGATTTCGGTTTCTTTTTAATTACCAGGAAATAAAATACCCAGAGGAAAAATCAAAAGAATTTTGGGTAAGGCAATCAGTTCGCTGCGGGGGAGTTTTCTGGGGAATTCGGGCCGCCATTTTGTATTTTATAGTTGCAATCAAAACTGAGAATTGTTAACGGTAAAAGAAGGCCAGCCGCCTGGTTCTGCAGACTGTACTTGCCCGCCTTTTTCCCCTTTAGTTATCGATACTTTTTTTCTTCATTCGCATTTACACAAGTTGACCTCTGACCTCGTTGACTGACGAGATTTTGGCAGCCAAAAAATACACAACCACCTAAGCCACCCTATCCCTTTTTGGGGTCAAATACCCCCCTCCCCTATCGATAAATAGTACTCACCCCATTGTGGAGATAACCGTTATTCCGATTGATATCGATATTTGCGCGTGCCGCCGGCATCTCTGGCTGTGTGGCTGCCGCCTCGACGGCCTGTCGATCGATCCGCTGCCCGGGGGCGGCGTACGCGGGCGCCAAGCTGCGCAGCGAATAGCAAGTGGAGTGGGGCGGCGACTCGATGACGTTCAGGCGACCCAACGAGGCCGTATTCACAGCCTGATGGCAATGCTCCTCGGGCCCAGCGGACCTGCTGCTGCTCAGCGTGGAGGTAGAGAATTTGGCGTTGGTAAAAAGCGGCGGCGACTGACGGTGGCGACCCCTGCAGGCCAAACAGGCGCAACTCTCGGCGGGACTGTACTCCACGTGGGGCAGGGAGGCTAATGACGGGGATTTTTCGACGGTTCGACGGTTCACAACGCTGTGGACGATGCTGTTGGCCATCCAAGGGAAGGGAGCGACTCTTCTTCTTTCTCTTGCTCTTTGTTCTTAGGTTTTTGTTATTTTTTATCACCGCCACCACCCGCGCCCAAGGTCATTCGCACGGGCTTTATCTAGGCGTGTGTGTGTATGTGCGTGTGTGTGTGAGTGTCGTCAGTCGATTGGCATTGTTCTTCAGGCCGGCCGCCTGGCTGTTTAAATATACAAAATTCCACAATGTCTTTTCCCCTCGCTCTCTCTCTTTCGCTCTCTTTTAGTTGCTCTCCGGTAGCAACATGTGGTTGTTGTTGTTCTGTCTCTTTCGCTCTGCGTGGGCCGAGCTTTAACGGTTCATTTGCTGGCGCCGCTTATCAAGCGTTGCTTTCAATTTCGTTGCATTTCCAATTCGTAATTTTTTATTGTCTTTTTTTTTCGCCCAGTCAGCGGTGCAGTGCGGGGGGCAAAGGTTATCGCGCGGGGGCAGGGCAATTGCAGTTCAATAAACTTGCCAATTTTTTGGTGGCTGCGCTGCCTGGGTTGGTCAATTTGATGGAAAACTGGTTTCGCTGTCGAATTTGGCCAGCGGAAAAGTGGATCGGATCATTTGAATTGTCACATTCGCTTTTGTTTTCGCGTAACGAAGTTTCGCTGGCGATTCAATTAGCGCGGCGGGGGCCACCGATACGTAAATTAAATCCACACACGTAATAAAAACAACAACAATTGGAAGGCTGAGACGGACTGGCCGAGCGCCTTATCCGCGTATGCAAAAACAACAAACAGCTGACCAACGCGACGACAGTTTGCCGGAGCGTCAGGTACGCGGGAGTCCAACGATAAAAACAGTTAAACAATGAAATTTCCCAGGGCACGCGACGTCCGCCCGCATTCAAGTTTCGGCATCGACTGAAAATCCGCGAATTCACAACAATGGTTTTGGTAGCAGTCAGCTAATGTCTGCGAGCTAAGAAAAAGCTTAAAGCGATAAACAGCCACAAAAATAGCTGGCTGCTAGCAGACTCTAAGTTATCGCAGGGTTGCATGTGGGCGGTGATTTTAAATTTGTGCGGCGAGAAGAGGAAGAGTTTATTTTTTATTAATTTCACTTTCATTTACTTTTTTGCATTAGAAGATAAGCAAAAGAGTAAAAGAATATTCTCTTATATTCCCAAAGTCTGAGACTTCCTTAGCAGAGCTTAAAAATAGCTTCCGATTGTTGTGGTTTCTTTCATAGATTAGATTCCTTTTCGGGTTGATAACCTAATCGATAACCCAAAGTCTGCCAGTCGTTGCTCCTTGGCAGATAAAAAGGCCGTTGGAATGGCGGCGCGCCTCCGAAAACACGATAAGTTCAACGATTTGAAAACAATGATTTTATTTGCAACAGCCAATGGTCATAAATATTTACACACACACACACACTCACTCACTGTCGATCCTTAACCTAAGCGGGCCAATGGCCCCTCAACCAACGCCGGTTGGCTAAATGATCCTGGCGAAAGGAACCTTTGGTTTGTGACCTAACTATAAGGAATTTCGATGGATAGCTGCCATCCACAATTAGCCTAAACTTAAACCCCAAAATCCCCTCACAACGAATTTAGCCATCGGTCCCCAATTTCCGCTCCTGCTCCTTGCGCCGGGCCAGCATGAAATGCGCCACATTCTCGTAGACCACAAAGGTGATCATGCAGGCAGGCACCACACGGATCAGGCTGGCCTGCAGTCCTTTGTAGAAGCCCGGAATCGACTCGAACCTGCAACGAGAATAGTTTGGCATTAGGATGAATGGCGATTGATGCGGGGCGGGGGCAGGTTTCAGTTTAGCAAGAAGATTCTGCAACGGACCGAGAGGAGCTTCCCTTGAATGAAAAGACTCGAAGAGGGAGACTTTTTGTAATCGTTTGGGTTTTGCTTTTTTAATTCTGTTGTCTTGGTTCTGTTTGGAGTTCCGCAGGACTCTCTTCATCGTGTTTAATTGGCTTTCGTTACGTTCACAATTTGCGTAATCTTAGTTGCTATTTTGGGAAGAATCTTTTTGCCAAAATGAAATCGCTGTGTCTGCTTAAAGTCTAGCCAGGAATCCACAGATTCCCCTTGCCATTACAAATAAATAATTTAACTAAACTAAAAACTACAACTTCCCGCCGCCCAGCCGATTCTCACGCTTTATCACAGCAACTCGGCCGGGCGGCTCTCTCACCACGGACAGCAGCCTATGGAACTCGCCGCCGTCTCTCGTTTACAATCGAAAACTTATCGACTAAATTATAAACCTAAAGTCGCTTGTCATTTGCCTTGCTACTCCAGCGGATTTAATACTCTAACTGGTCAGCTTCTCCCAAATGAGCATGACCATGCAAATGTTGGGCGTGACGTGGACGAGGTAGGGGACCAAACCCTTGTAGAAACCGCGCATACTTTCGTACCTCCAAGTCTGCTTGATGCAGTCCCAGGTGCCGTTGTAGCGGTGGTGGTGGTCCTGCAGGCGCGCCCGCACCACCTGATAGGGATAGGTGGCCGCTGCGGCAATCAGCTTCGAGCAGGCGGCGAAGGCCAAATACTCCGTGGTGGCCTGCAAATTTCGAATAGAATAAAAGTTGGCCAGCTGCCAGGGACCGATCTGGTCATGTGATCTTGGCGAGACTCACCAGCTTCGTGTCGATGGGCAGCTTGCGGTATTCGTTGTAGGCGTTCTTCAGTTCCTCGTAGGTCATGAATTGGATGGCCCCATGCGAGACCCCCAGCATGCCCGGCACAAAGCCCTGAAAACCAGAGGTTAGAAATCTTCATTTCCTTAAAGTCCTGGCGCCTCTTACCCTGTAGAGGCCGCGCACGCCCTCCTCTTTGTAGATCTGGGCCAGGGCATGGGTCATGCCGCGGTATTCGCTGGTGCCGGTGGGCGCATCGCACTGCAGGCACAGCCGCGTCTTGACCACCCAAATGGGGTTGGTGAGGATCAGCGTCAAAGCCCCCGACTCCGCGGCCGCCAACATATGCATGGTGGGCCCCAAAGGCATCGTCGTGTTGCCGCCCTGGATAAAGGTCTTGATGGTGTTGTAGCTGAAAAGGTTAAGGAATTTTAAGGGAGAACTTTAAAGAGTTTTCTTCGTTTACTTACAACATAAAGTAAAGGCCCCAGGACGAGCCGGAGCCCCAGACATTGGGCGTGACGCCCTTGTAGAGGCCGCGGAAGCCCTCCTGCCGCAGGATTGTGCTGAAGGCGCTGCCCAATCCGCTGTACTGCGGCACAGCAGCCGTGCGGCCATCGTTCACTGCAAGACAAGAAAGCAAATTGTCAGTTGAAGGACCTTCAAAAACAGAGCAAAAAACCCGCTAACTGTACATGCGAAATCAGTTGTTGACTTCCCAAGAACAACAATAAAGACACTGAGTTGTTTTTTTGGCAGTATTTGGTTAATAGATAAGCGCTAATTGGCTGCAAATCGCGCGACGCTCGGCGGATGCGATAAGGTGAGCGGGCCCAGGGTTGCTTTGGGAAAAAGATCAATAACAAAAACAGCGGCCCTAGATTATTCGATAGTGTTGTTGTCGTCGTCGATGACGCGGCCAACTAGCCGCACGCGCACGCATACACACACAGGCACACGCACGCGAAAGGGGGGCTCGTCTGTTATTTTTAGCAAGTCAAAAAGTCAACGGGAATGGGAGGCTGCTTGGAAATGCCAACGACAGCCAACTGACCTTGGAAAATTCGAGTCTCTCGAGTGGAACCAGTTGGGCCCTCCAAGGGCAGCCAGTTGGCCACAAATTTATCGAAATCCTCGACAGCCCTGTTTTGATTTACAGTTTCATTGATTTGCAGAAACAGCTGTCTCCCTCTCACCCGCACGAACGGAGAACTGATAAATGGCGATGACTCAGCGTTCGCTGCTTGGCAACAAAACTTCCGCTGCGATCGACCAGCAAACGCTGGAACCTGTTGACGCAAACGGCTGCGTACAGTCACGTGACACAAAAAGAAAAAAAAATTGCGCAAAGTCGGATAAATTGGACTCGATTTCCCAGAAACTGCGTCACTGTGTGCGTGAGGCAATCGATCGTTTGGGCAGAGCGGCCGTTAGATGGCGCGTTGGTGCTTTCTCCCTCGCACTCGCAGGCATTAATGGGTGAAGATTTGTTTTGCTCATTTCTCGGGTTGTGACGACAGCAACTATGCTAATTTACGGATATGGAAATAATATGAAAAACGCGCAGTTCATTAGTTTGTTGTTGTGGCGGAAAACACGCGGAAAGGCCATGACAACTTTTTGCAAAATAATAACAACAGATCTGGAAATGCGCTGAGTCAGTGGGGATCGCTGGTCTGGAAATCGAAGCGTTTGTTTATTTTGTAATCTCGATAAACGATAAACATTCCCAGACACGTGCGGGGTTCGCTTTGTTTACAGGGGAAAGGAAACTGCAATTGTGGTATCATTTTTCCAAAACGCAAACTTTTCCAGTGCAATGGAAAATTCACTCCACGTGACGGTTGTTTTACTCACCAGCGAATCGAATCTTGATGAGGTCCAGCGGATGGAGAATTAAGGTCGACGCCACGCCCCCCGAGACGCCCGCCACCAGATGCTCGTACTTGAAGTGGGCGAAGATGTTGAGCTTCTTGCCGGGAGTGCTCTGGGCCGACACCGAATTCATTTTCAGGCTTTTAGCTAATTAATTTATGATTAAAATTTACAATTTTAATGTTGTGTTCTTTGTTTAATTGTGGGTTTTTGTTTTAGAAGCAACTCAAATCGCCGCTTGCTTGCTCTTTGGCCTACAGCTTTCTGCTAATTAGGTGAGTTTATTTTTTTGTGGATCGATCGGCCGATCAAAGAAACTCGTTGTATTTGGCGTCTAAATTGTTGTTGCTATGCGCAGGTTTTCTGCTGTTGTTGTTGTCGCCTGTGCATCTCAACGTCGTCGGCTGCGTTGTTCTTGCCCAGCACATTTTCCCTTTGGCCAGCTGATTTCACGACAATGTGTGGCACGTGTGTGTGTGTGCGTCTGTGTGGGTGGTTGTGGGATTTTCTTTTTTCTCGCGAATTGGCTGACGAAATTGTTTTGTGTTTGGCGCAGCCGATTTTCGGTTATTGTACGGAAGTTCGAGTGTATTTTAATGGCCGTTGTGTGGTATAATTATTGTGCGCTTATGTAATTGAATATTCATAATATCGCGGACCGACTTTTGCACGCTTTGAACTCTGCTGGCTGACTGACGCGGCTCGGGTTGCCTTGCGCCGAAGTTGATTCACAAAGTGGAAAGGGAAAGGCGGGGGAACTGTCAAACTTTTTTTCCAGAATAACTGGAAAATTCAACTAGATTTATTTAGAATTATCTGGAACTAAATTTATCTGGAAATATATTTAATTTTCTTAGTTTTTTAATAGCAAAACTTAAAGGTGACAGCCCTGGAGCTCAATCAACGCGCGCATTTATGCTATTGCAGCATTCGATAGATCTGGCGTTGGCGATAGGCTAAGTATCGTAATCTATCGAGTGTGTGGCCAGAGCGGGAAATTTGAAATTGTATGGGATAAGTATTTTTTCTAAATTTGGAGTTTGATCATTAACAACCATTTTTCTCATATTCTACTCAAAGTACTCAACGTGTAGAACAAATTAAGATTTAATGTAATATCAAGCGCTGTCTTAAGGAAATTCTGTATTCTTTCTGATCGTCAAGAAAGCTTTGGATTATTTCTTACCGAATGCGCGAACCAGAGGAAAAACAGCTTTAAGAAAAAAACAAGAAATATGAAATTAAGAAGACTTTGGGGGGAAAATTTAAAAACCACGCCTACGCCGTTGAAAACCATTGGGATCCAAGTTTTGTATATTCTTTTATTTCGTATCAAATATGTAAATTATTTGCATGTATACATTTGATTTTTATTGTTACAAAATCGGTAGGAAAATTTCCTCTTTCTCGGCAGCAGCGACAAAATAAAAATATCAACAAAAAATATAAACCTTCTCATTGGTATTTTTTTTGTAGTGTTTTATTACAAAATATTTAGCTTACGGTTTAGTTAGAACGAGAAATTCACTTACAATTTCGGTTTTGCTTTTTACAATCGCTAATTACAAAGAAAAAATATTGCCATGGATACTTTTGAGCCGGACAAAAAAAAATATGTATAAAAAATTGGATTTCCAAATCACTCGCTAATTTTCCTATCACTCGAACTTCTCCGGCGCGGGTAGGGGTTTTTTTGTTTACTCTTTAATGTTAATTTACGGTCGCTCTGCTCTCTGTCGGTTTGATTTGGGGCGCAGTCCGAGGACCTTCAGGCACTGCAGGTAGTTTCAATTCATTTGGCAGGAAGTAAGTTTCTTGTAAGTTTCTCTCTGCTCGCCTGGCGATATTCAAATGTGTGGGTGTGTGGGTGTGTGTGTGTGTGTGTTCCTAACATTAAAATTATATAAAAAATAAATAATCGAAATCCAAAAATCAAGGCCTTTTCCTTCCTTCATCCTCCACGCACACCCACTCGGCCCAGAGACGCCGACCACTTGGCCTAGTCGTCGTCCTGCCCGTGATCCGCGGCGCCTGCTGCGCCTGCATGATCGTTGGCACTATCGCTGGCGTGGCTCTCAGAGGCGGCGGCTGCGGGGGCCTTCTCGCTGCCGTTTTTGTTGCTGTTCCGGTTGTCCGTCTCGTCGGCATGGCCGGCATTCACTTTGGCCTCGAGGGCGCGTATGCGGTTCTCCTGCTTGACAATGATGGCCTTGAGTTTGCGGATCTCATCCAAGATGCTGCGATGGTCCTTCTCCTGCAACAAGGATTACAATTAAAGAGAATCACACAGAGGATTTTCGATCTTACCGTGAATGTGGCTGGTGGCGGGCCGCCCTCGTTGGCGTCGTTGTTGTTGGCCGGCGAGTGGTTGCTGCTGCCGCCAGAGCCGCGCGACGAAGGCGTCGCCTTGTTCAGGATGTTCTTGGTGACGTTGAGCGCCTTGCTCGAGGCCGAGGACACGTAGCCGCCCTGCACAATGGAGACGCGATCCTGATTAGGTTTTTTAGCATTACTGTTCTTCAGGGGCACACAAAGGGGAACAAAGAACACAACAACAAGCGCCACGCGGCGTGCGTGTTAAGAGGCGAGAGTGTAAGCGGCCAGGACTCGTGTGGCAATGTGGCAAGTGTGGGGCAAGCGGCAGACTGTGTGTGTGGTGGGGGCAGACGAGACGAACGTGAAAAAAGCAAGACCACAAGAAAAAAAAAGAACAGCCGATCCAAACGCGTGCTGTGTTTTTTAGCCACACAACAAATCCCCTCAGCATTGGAATACAAATTTTGATCTGTCCCCCGTCTCTGTACGCCGCCCACGAAGGCCACACAGGTGAGAGAATCCCGAGCGGGCCGTCGATTTCAGCGCCGTATTCCAATTAAATCCAAGTGACTCCAAGGACTCAGGCAGACTTACTTTGAGCGAGAAGGTCAGAGGATCGGCATCCTTGCCGGCTATCCACTCCTCGGCCGTGATGGCCGCATCCTCGGCCAGGGCATCGGGGTAGAGATCCTCCTGGAAGAGATCCGACTTGCGCGGCACCGTCATTGAGATCACCTGGCACAGGCCGTTGTTGTTGAGCCGATAGAACTTGGCAATCTCGCAGGTGGTCACGTCGCAGCCGCGCTTCGGCATCAGGCCAATGCCGCGCTGCGGGTCCGGCGTCTGAAATGTGTTGATGTAATGCACAAACGGCGGCTCGGGCGTCACCTGAAAATCACACAATAAATCACTGATTTTTCTCACTGGGAAACGAGGCAAGTTCACCTCAAAATAGCGTATGACAGAATCGCCTTTGCCGCACAAGTAAATCATATTCGTGTCGGCATCGTAGAGCGGGAACATCACACCGTTCGACGTGTCCAGCTCGACCATCACAATGGGCTCGCTGAGGGCGTCGGGGGCCCGCAGGGAATACTGCCGTTCGGAGCTGCGATTGAAGCCCGTGGTGAAGATCAGGCCGTGCCGCAGGAATATCGCTCTCGTGGCCTTCGAGCCCTCGTGGCACATGGCCTCGCTCTCGAGCTCGGCCGTGCGCGGGTCGTAGATGCGGATTTTCTTGTCCTTGCAGGTGGTCACCAGCTTCGAGCCGTCCCAATTGAAGCAGGCGCTGTACACAATATCCGGATGCGAATTGATGTGCACCAGGATCTCGCCCGTGCCCACATTCCAAATCACCACCTACAGAAGATTTCTTTAGTTTTTTAAAATCCTCTTTATTTCAGTTAACTTACCTGATTGTCCGAGCCGGCAGTGAGCAGGACATTGAGCGCCGAGGGATGCCAGAGGACCAGGCCGACGCGTCGCTGATGGAACACCAAATCCACCACCGGTTCGGTGAGGGTGCGCGACAAGCCGCCGTCGGGTATTTGCCAGACCTTCACCACGCAGTCCTCCGATCCCGAGGCGATCACATTGTCGTTGTGCGGACACCAGGCTATGTCCAGGACGGGTCCTTTGTGGCCGCCCACCAGCGGATGGTCCGCCGCGATCCTGCCAACCTGCCAACCAAAAAACCAAACAAATTAGCCAAAGCAAAAAGATTAAACGCTCGACCCACTGGCCCAATTCGTAAGGGTTCTGCCCGTCCGTCTGTCTCTCTGTCCGCCTGCTGCATACAAATTCGAGCTTGGCCCAGTTAATGAAAATGGTAATGAAAAAAACGGTTAAACGGCCATCAAACGGCCAGTTGGCTGGCTAATGGCGTCGCTTCTTTGGATTTCTATATTCGATTCGAGCCAAAACTGGCGGCCATCCGATCACGCCAACCGCGTCCCACGCAACGCCACCGCCAGTGGCAGCAGCGGCAGCGACGGTGGCGGCGGCGGCAGCGGCTGAGCGGATGCGAGCCGCGTGCTCATAAATCGGAGGTCGATGCCAAAAATCTGCCAGCAATCAAAACCGCCGCAAAATCGGCCCAAAGGCAACCGAGCAAAGCTTCCCGAAAGTTGAATACTCTTTTTGGTGTTAAAGGAATTTAAAAAAAAAATAGAACTTAAATAAATAATTAGCAAGCATTTCTCAACTGCCTTAAAAAGTATTTAAAACAAAAGTTAAGACAGATAATAAAATAAAAAAACAAAAAAAAAAAAACATCAAAATTAAAAACATAAAAAAAATAAATATACAATTTCTGCTCTTTTCCTTATAATAAAAATTCTTCAATGAAAAAAGTAAAAAAAAAAAATAATAATATACATTTAAATATTTTACGAAATCTAAAAACAATATATATACAAAATTTCTTCTCTTTTCTTTATAATAAAAATTCATCAATGAAAAAAGTAAAAAAAAAGAATATTAATATTTTGTACATTTAAATATTTTATGAAATAAAATCTAAAAAAAAAAAATAAAAAAATTTTCTTATCTTTTCCTTACTGCCTCAAAGTGT
>JBAMCP010001268.1:0-25125 GCA_037075105.1 Lissocephala sabroskyi | reverse complement strand
AGCTCGCGCACACACACACATACACACGCGCACCACACACTCTGAAACACGCACTCCTCGCCCCTCAGCGACGACGACGACGACGGCGACGACGACGAGTTGGTTGGTTGGTTCATCCAACTTGAATTTTTTTTCCCACTTTTTTCGATTTTGCCGTTTGGTTTTCGATTGCGTTTAGCGGTGAATTCGTTTGGGTTGCACTTCGTTTAGTTCTTCCGTTTATCGTATATTGAAATTGACAACTTATTCTACATAAATATCAATTTTTTTGCAAATATTACAGCGATTTTAATCTTCCCATCTGTTTTGTACTCGTATTCTGGTTTTTTACAGTGTGACCGTCTTCCGTTTGCCCCAAAATACCAAAACCAAAAACGCGGTAGGGCTGTCGCCTTTCCGTAGAGCAAGGCGGCCACTCAAAAGCGCATTTGCGGGAGATTATTTTATTTTAGAATTATTATGAAAAATTATACTCAAAAATGCAAATAAGGGAAGCTAAGAAAGGTGGAAACGAAAAATATTTGCAAAATACAGAGTTGCTGATGAAGGTTGGCAGCGCTGCCAAGGCGCGATAAATGAAAAAATAATGCGGAAAAAATTAAACAACGGCGTTATATAAATTTTGTATCATTTAATGCGTTTTAGGTATTACTGTTTAAAGAAGAACATAAAATCGTCAATTTAAAGAAGAATTTCTTGGATTTGGGAATTTTTGAGGGCAACGTGAGTTGGCAACCCTATCCGCCTGCAGTTTAGCGCGCGTTCAAAATTTAAAGACAATATTTAAAGGCAATAAATTGTCTCAAAAACAAAGTTGAATTATTCAATTTAATTCAAACATATTTATAAATTATTTTATAAATAATGGTAAACGAAATTTGTAGAAAAACTGCAAACAAATTTGGCGCTAGCGTAATTTGCTGGCGCCCCCTGTAGGAAATTTGGGAAACATCGCGGCAAACTTTCGCTGCCAGCCGCCGGCGGCGCTTTATTGCGCGGGCAGTTTGAAATTTGTGGAAGTTGGAGAAACGAACGGCAATGAAATTTATACCTGGATTGAAATCGATCCACCCTGCCAATTAAATGCACTCGTTGGCTGCACTGCCCGCCCTTGGCACCCAGAAAAAAACGATATAAATCACGCTAATGATCGCCAACCCTCCGGACTGACCACTCCAGATTGCGTCGCTGGCTGGTGTCGCCCGGGGGGAGCGTCTGCAGCGGAACGTGTCCGGGATTAGAATTAAGCCAAAATAATAACAACCGAGCAGTCGGGCGGGCGGTCAGTTCGCTTTGATGGCCTGACGCTTGCACCGCCCGCGCACCGTCCACATTTGAATTGCAAGTGTCGGACAGACGGACAGACGGGGAAAAAAACTCCGCCGGCTGTGACCGGTCGTGTTTTCTGCGTAATTAGTGAGGTCCGCCCGGAAGTTGCTGGTCGGCCACCCTTGCTGGTGGTCAATGGAGCGGACGGATGTCTCAGGAGCCGCGCGACCCCCGCGAGTGCAAATGATTTTCCTGCTTTTCCTTTGCCAAATTTCCATTTGATTGCATTTCCTTCTCTCACCGACCACAGGGGTGGATTTTCTCTGTGTTCAGCGACACGGACAGGGGGCGGGGTGGTGGGTGTGGCAGGCCATTTGGGCATCCTTCGCATATGCAAAACTTTTGCCGTTTTTCTCTGGATTTGTTTCCGTTTCATTTGAATTTCTTGTGCTCGTTGGCCGAACTGCTTATAATTATGAAGATGAATGTCCTTATTGCTTTTATATCCTTCGCACACACGCACCACCCACCCACCGCCAGGGTGGCTCTGTATCTGCCGACGTCCTTCCTCTATTAATAACGTTTGCCATCCGCACTCTGCATACGCCGCCCCCACAAATTTGTGGCCCCCAACGAGAAATCCCCCCACGCACAGTGGTTCAGAAAGTACAGTTTACCCCACACAAATTATACCCTGCATCCATTTCAAAAAGGCTGTCGGAAGTAAGATTTTTAATGGGATTTCAATTCGCCACTGGAGACTCAAGATCTTTTAGGAATGGGAGAAATTTTTACCCAAACTAAGTTCAAATTTTACCCTTATCCAAATTATACCCTGCCCCCTTTCACAAGTCTTTCAGGGAAAAGATTTTAAATTGCATTTCAATTTGCCCCTGGAGATTCAAACTCTTTTAAGAACGAGAGAGATATCCTTACCCAAACATAGTTAAAATTTTACCCTTATCCCCAAATGGTACTATTTACCCTTTTAAAATTATGTCAAGGGTAAGATTTCCAAAGGGATTCCAGTTTGCCAATTAAGGCTCAAACTCTTCTAAAAATTGAAAGGACTGCTTTTCTAAACTTTCTTTTCTAAATTTAGTTAAAATTTTACCCTTATCAAAAATTATACCCTCCACCCTCCCACAAGGCTGTCAGGGGTATGATTATTCAATTTGGCATTGGACCCTCAAACTCTTCTAGGAATGGAAGAAATTTTAGCCCAAACTAAGTTCAAATTTTGTTTACCCTTATCCAAAATTAAGCCCTGCACCCTTTTATAAGACTCTCAGGGGTACGATTATACAATTTGCCACTGGACCCGAATGAGGTGATTTCTAGCTTTGTATTTTTTTATTTTCGTACCACTGTGCACCCTATATTTTCTCGCTAAACACACCCACACACACACGCACACACATGCCGCCCCTCGGCCGTTGGCGGTGGCCCGCAATGGCAGGAATAATAAAGGAAAATCCGACAGGATGCTAATGCGTATTTAGTTATTTTGTTTATGTGTGCGTGTGTATGTGTGTGTGTGTGCGAGTGTGTGCCAGTTAAGACGGGAGAAATTGGTCCTTTTTATATTTGTTTTACCACGTCTGCGTGGGTTTCGGCATTTGCATCCCTCCCTCCCCCTTCCATCCTCTCTGGCGTGTGGGGATATTTGCATATTATCGATTTTCGGGTCGTTTTGTTGGGCAAATTCGTTTGGGTCTTCCACACGTTTCGGTGAATACATAAATTCAGTTATCGATAGAGAACATTTACCCCCAAGAAGCCCAACTAAATTGCTTTCCTAAGAAGCTTTAAAAGAGGGCAGGGGGCTGTAATTTTGTTTAAGAAGCTTTTCGGCTTAAAAAAGAAAATAAAATAAAAACGAAAACTAAACAATTCGATTTACAAATGACCCGCAACCGGAGACCCAACGAGTCCTGCGTCCTAAGCCGATTCCAGCCATTCAAATAGGCCGTTTTTTCCGGGCCAACTTGTCAAACAAACTTAAACCCACGACCCTTGCCCAGCCGTCCAATTAGGAACCCTGGACACGAGAATCCGACACCCACTCGCCCAGCCATCCATCCATCCGTCCAGGGAGGGATTTTTAAATTGCTGATGGCAGGAAAACTGGCGAATTTTTCAATTTAATGAACTGAAAATCGAGACGATCAGCGTTTTGTGCCTGCCTGGGAAATGGCTTGGGTTTCAAATTATAAAACAGCCAGGAAATAAAGAAATTCTCAGCAGACCGGAAACGGGAGATGAAAGTTTAAAGGAATAATAGAAAAATTAAAAAAAAAAACACAATTCAAAAATATTTTGGAACTTAAAAAAAAAAAAAATATTTTAAAGGGTGAAGTTTTAAATAGAATTTAAATTCAAAATACTTCAACGCAGACAGACCAAAAATTCTTCGCCTAAAATTAAATACTGATTATTTAAATCATAAAGTTTTTTTAACAGACCAAAAATTGTTCTTAGTTTCAAATGGAAACAAGCTTAAAATTAAATGAATTAAAAAAAACTAACAGCAGTGAAGGATAATAATACAAAAATTGTATTAAAAAATCTATTTAAAAAATCTATTTAAAGCGAGTTTTTAAATGTGAGTTCTAATTTTCAGAATTCTCAAATTCTAATTAATTATATGTATTTTTTAAATTCAAAATTAAAATCTTTAAGAAACAATTTTTCGCGATAAAAATCGATAATGTTTCGCTTTACTCCTTTCCGTTTTTAAGAAAAGAAAAATTCCAACTCAGATAACTGAAATTCGATTGTATTAAAATTTGGCTTATCCGATTCATAAAGCGGCTATCCAAATCTCATTTGCCGCAAATCCCTAGACGACAATTTTTTGCAAATTCATTTTGGCCTCCCCGAGGCTCGAGGACGCCAAGGAAAATCCACACGAAATCGGCTTGCGTAGAAGGCATAAATCGTCGGGGGCCCCAATTGGAATTTTTGTAAATGCGAAATGTTTACTTTTTTATGCCACACAACCAACACACACCCCCCACACACACACACACACGCCGAAATGCGTGAAAGAAAGAAAAAAAGAAAGCAATTTCCATTCCGGTCCAGAGAAGCAGTCCCAATGGCCGCCCCAACCAATTGACCATTAAAATGATACCCTCAGGACAGGGAGAAGGCATAAAAAAGCGAGCTCTGCATACCACAAGGACCGCTCGCAGGACCACAGGGAGGACCTCTTGAATATGAAATTGCCTGGAAATTCAGGCCCAAAACGCTCCAAGTACAAATGAAATTGTCATCATGTGGCCCCAAACTGCATAGGCAAAGAGTTCTCCTTGCTGTCTGTCTGGGTGTCCGTGTCTGTCGCAGGACTTACGTGTTGGCCGGCCATATTTTAGAAAATAATGTGACATTTCGATTATTCGATTGGATTTAATGTGTTTTATGAGTTTTACACGTTCCGTACTGGGAGGATAACGCCGGGGACACAAGGATGTGCGTGTGGCTCGAAAATTATAAGGGGCGACTAAGGAGAGGGTAAGAAATTGGCCCTAAGATACCCGAAGGTAAGCCGCTCTTAATGGGAAACTTATAGAGTAAATGGAATCCTCAAATCGCTGAAGATTTTATTCATTAGATTCCTTAAGTGAAAGACAGTTCAGTCGGTTAAAATTCTTTATAATATTTTCATTTTTAAAGTGTCTTTTTTGGTTTTGATAACTTTATTTGGGTTCCTCTGCCAGATCGAGTTTCGGTGCAAAATGGAAACATTTCTGTAACTTTGAGTCCTGGGAAACTTTAACTCATTTGTATGCGAAGCACCAATGAAGCTAAAAGTTTTTTCATACGCTCCCCTTATATAGTTTTAATACTCTTTTCCAGAGCAAAAAGTATGCCAACTTAAAGACGAAACTTAAGCACTTTTAGAAAGTCTTAGGAAGCCTCCCCAAAAAATTAACTTCTTGTCTTCCTTCAGTGACAAGTTCAAGGAAACTTAAAGCTGTTTTCAAAAATATACCAAAGACTGAAAAATACTTTAAAGAATCACAGATATTTCTGGAATATGAAGACAGCTTTCTTGAATTCTCAGAGGCGAACTTAGGATCTCAGAAAAGGTATAAAGCTTGGCTAAAAGTTTAAACGGGACTGTACTTATCCAAATAAGATAATAAAATCTTTAGGACTCTTAACTCTTCTTTTAAATCATTTGATAATGGTAAGAGAATTTTGGTTCCTCTTTAATCTACTGAGAATTCCAGTTCCAGTTTTTTGTCTACCAAAAAGAGTATTTTGTTTGTTTGAATCATCGCGCGAATTTGTTCTCATCCCTTAGCCAGAATCCGCACTTATTACTTATTACTGGACACACGCCCGCGCTCACACCCACACACACACAGCGACACACAATCTCACGTATGGGCAAACAAAGAAGGCGGCAAGAAAAACCCCCAGACATGTGAGACATGGAAATTCATCATCAAAAATGAATAATGTCTACACTTAATGCGACTCCAGTCGGGCCAGTCACCCCTCCCCGCCCCCCTCGACCGCTACGGGGGACACTGGACCGCGGCCAAGGCACCCTAAATCCCCCCGTCTGACCGACCGGCAATCCCATTCGCACCCCGTCAAAAGGACGGGCGTGAAACCCAACAAGCATCCCGGCCAGGGGGGCGTTGGTCGAGGCTTTGCATCTTTTTTGTCTGGGCCGAAAAGGTTGCTTGAATATTAATTGTAAACATGGCAGGGAAAAAAGTCCTGGCCCTCAGCGAACAATGAAACAAATGTGCAAACTTACAAATGCAGGCGGCGTACAGGACGAGCGGCAGGATTGATGCAGCCGAGATGAGGGTGGCCGGGCCGTCACTTCAATGCTTTGGACTAATAGATTTGTGTCTAGTGTTTTTGATAAAACTCTCGTCGGCAGGAAGCGAGACTGTAAGTGAATTTGATGACTGATTCATGACCAACGAGCAGGACCAAATTATCCCGTTCAGAAGGGGTCTCTCGTTTCCTTTGGTTCATTCAACCAAATCGGTCTAGAGGAAATCTTATTTTAATAATACCGAGGAGAATAATTGCAACTGCCAGGGGAGAAATTTTAATGGTATTCTATAAGAAAAATGAGGTGGTTTTAATGAAACGATCAATATAAAGACCTGAATCTCAGGACTTTAGGAAAAGGGATTTATCAAAATATTCCAGACTGTTTTCGGATTTGTTGTCGCTTAAAATTGTTTGCTTAAGATTGTCTCAAAAAAAGAGTCTTCATTCAAAACCATAAAACAACTTTTAATCGGGTTGAGTGCTCTAAAAAATTGAATTAAAGAATTTATGTTATATCTTGAAATATTATAACAGTTTGTAATAATTACAAAAAATAAATTCTTTAAGTTGTCGAATAAGAGAATAGTATTAAAAATTCTTCTCCGAAAAATAATTGAAGATTCCCTTTAACTTTACTTTAGGTTCCTCTTAATTCTTTAGCTGCCAGTGCTTTTAAATGTCATAAAGAACAAATTAATTCTTGAAGTGTTTTTTAATCGGCAGCTTAATTCTCCTTAATTCTCCAAAAAAGTACCTTATTTGGTTCTTTTCAGGCTTCTAATAGTATGATTAATGGAGCCCACAATTCGAGCTTTACCCTTCAAGATTGGTTGATAAGTTACCCAATCGTAAATAAATTCATCTGTCTATTAATCCCTTGAAAAATAAGAAACAATTGCTTGCCAAATTGTAGATGAGGAAATTTTAGAGGCCTGTCGTTCCAACAGTTAAGAACATTTAATGGTTAACCGCAAAATCCCCGAATTCTTAGAAAAATCATATAATATCCACATGATCCCCCAATTCTTTTAAATACAAGTAAAATCTTTTAAGGGTTTCTATATTCTTTAGGAGAGCCCTGATGAGCGTATTAAAACTTCTACCCTGATACTGAAACACACTTTCCCCAGCTGACCCCAAAAAGGGCAACCAGCAGTCGCCCTTCAGCCTCGCGTCCATTTATGACTATTTGCGCGACCTTTGCCCCCCGCATGCCTGGTGAATAAAACAGAGATCCCTGCTCCTTGACACATCCATAACTCCGGTAATGGGCTGCTCATCAAGGACACCACTGCAATTGTCATGGCCATCCAACAGCCTGTGACCAGCGGAACTGGTGACGGCCTCACCCATCACTCGTCCTGGATTGGGAGGATGCAATTGGCGAGAGAGTCCGCCGAATTTAATGAGCTTTGAAATTGATTTGGGCAGACGGTGCCCGGCCGAGGATCGGCTCCGTGGAGCTCCTCTAATGCCGTCGATAAATAATGAGCAATTAATATGTAACACGTTCGTTTTGGGGGCCACAAATGCTTCGGTTGTAGTGGCCGGGGAGGGCCATTTGTCAGTTTTGATGGGCGTGTGAGTGCCATAAAAAACAGCTCCGGCCAGTGTCCTTTGCCATAACTCAGGGATGCTCTGTGTAAATCACCATTAAAAAAACGAACGGCCAGCGAGGCTGGGGATCGGGGGGGACACATAAAATAAAATTAACTTAAAAAGCAAATTCACGGCGTATATTTTATGGGGGCGCACGGAGAGCGGCCAGCGTCCAATTCCGGTTGTCGGCTCATAACTCAATGCGTTAATCCTTTAAATAGGACATTCATGTTATCCCCCAGAAAGCGTAAAAAAACCAACTCCTATCTGCGGCGGGACTGTGCTCTCCACTCGGCCGTGGTGACCATTAAAATAAAATTTATATCAATAAAATTTAATGCGTTTCTCGCTCTCCTAGATCCTTTTTTTCGGTAGGTCTATGTCCTTTTGTTTTTGGTTGGGACACCGTTGGCCCGCCGACAGCACCACTCGGCCAAAATGTCGTTCATATTGATATTTATGACATTTGCAAGGCATTATAACTCTTATTGGATTTATACACGCGGCTTTGCTGACTGATATTATTGGAATTGATGTCGCGTTGCGATTGCCCAAAAAATAAACCCAATCCTACATGCAGGGAATTTGCTGTTGGGAGCAAATCAATTCAAAGATCTAAATAGTGTTATTTCGAGAAAATAACTTATGTTTCGGGACTTGTCCAGCAACAAATCTCCACCAATCACCGAGTTTAAAATTGAAACCAACTCAAAATCCACTACGCTCCGATCTCACACTCAAGGAGATGTCAACAATCATATAATTCCTTAAGACTTAAAGTTGATATCAATATTAGAGTCTCAAAAAGTCTTACAAAAGAAGAACCCATACTCAGCAATAGAAACTTTAGAATATTGGACTATTTGGGTAAAATACTTATCAATCTTTCCTTCAAACCCCATTTATGATATAATCTATTTGTTTTTTTGTTTCAGTTCAGTTCGTTTCTCATATAATATCTCTCAGTCGTCGAATGCGTATATTTTATAAAGTCTCTTGTAAATATAGCAAAGAAAATTGGTATGAAAAGAATTCCCTAGAATTTTTCTACGGAAGTTAAATTGTCTGAATATCCAGAATTCTTTTAACTTAGAAACAAGAGGAGAGCGAGACTCAGACTAAATATTTAAAATCAAATGTCGGGTTTATCTTTTCTTTATTAAGTGTTTAATAAGTCAAGATAATCACGTAAGTCTTCTAATCCCTGATCACAGAATCTTAACTTATCTTCAAGGCAATCTAAAAGGCTAGAGAGAAGGAAGTTTAAATATATTTATAGATAGGAACCCTTCCATTTATCCATCTGGAACTACATGCACTTGTTCTCTTCTAAAGATTCACTTGAATTAGAAGATTCTAATAAATTATAGAAAGTAGAATTATAGAGAAATTTAAACATAAGGAGATAATAAAATCAAAACCAACCTAAAGACAGAGCAGTCTTCATTAATTATGCTCTAGAATTAACTCTAAGCTTCAATTAACTCATGATAATAATTCTTCAGAAGTTCTTTGTCTTTGAAATATAATTATCAGAAATCTTCAAGTTCAACCAAAATATAATATCTACCGAAAGACAAAGGCTATGTAATGGGATCCTTGGTCTTTCCTACTACAACAATCGACTTGCCTTGGTGAGTTTGATTTGTGGGTAGAGTTTCGGGGAAGCCCCACATTCGATGGTTCCCATAAATGATTCAGCGGTATTAAAAATATGATTGATGACTTCATAACACTTGCTTAACCCCTTTGTGCGAAACTGTCTCCCATTTACAAGAAGCCGGCGCCGCGGACAACCCTTCAACAACCCCATAAGTTCATTAAGATGTCAGAGACGAATCTCCATTTCGTTTTTCCTAAAATGGCCACCTCCCCATTCGCATCTTCATCATCATCATCAGCATCGACAGGAGCAGTTTTGGGCCGGATGACAAACGTGAAATACCGAGCCAAAGTCCCTCAAATCATGGGGTTGAAAGTTTTTTCCTTGCGGGCTGAAAGCATTTCGCTGTATGCCAAAATATATTGAGAGAGAGAAGTTAGCAAAGTGCTCGAGACAGGTTAATGACCAAAAACAGTTTTGCATTCAAACGAGGCTGCCTGCAACCCTCGAATTGTCCACGCAGGGGTTGCCATGACGAAGGGAAATCTAATTTGGAACTGCAGTCGGCCGTGCGGCGGGGGTGGATTTTGGGCCGGCCCAGGATTAATTACGAGCTGCGCAGTTAATGAATGCGACGGGCCGAGTCCGCCCCGGGGTGGGTCATGGCGATAAGGGGTTAATGCGCGGCATTGTTTTGGCTCGAATAACAGCGAAAGTTTCCCGAGGCCGAGATGAGCATGACATTCCCGAAATCTATACAAATTTGAACCGCATAACTTTGCCATTAACACAACATTGGTGGAAAAGCCCAAATTCGCTAAATGATCAAGCAGTAATTTTCGAATTATACAAAAAATTATACTTGATTGATTTCGTATTAATTTCTCTGGGAATTATTAACGATTCCGTCATTGACAGCCCGCGAATGCAATTGGCACCCACCGAAGGCGAAAATGATATATGAGATTAACTCTATCAACTCGTTAGTGTTGCGCTAAGGGATTATTTTTCGAAAGGGTTTTAATCCATTTCAAAGTGGGAATTGCTATTTCTCAATCATGGAAATCGAAATGGAATGGCATAAATATTATTTATGTGAAGGATTTCAAGTAAATCTTTTGGGAATTCAGTTTTTAAAATGGACTCGTTTTGGGTTTGTAGATTGGGATTAATTGGGGAAAAGAAGCTTGCAAGAATTATTGGAAAATGTTCATGAATAATATTCATATATTCAACAAAATTTATATTCAAAATATTCAAACTTGTCTTCGCAAAAACCCATTCCAAAATATTCATTGTAGGTCGAGCACTGATCAAAAAGTAAAGGATTAAAATAAAAATAGTTCTTGAAACCTGTTTAAATATTTTGAAAGAAAAATTCAAAACGTACCTTTCTTGGATTTACAAAAAAATATTTTTCTTGGGGTAATCTTCTCTCTGGTTTTGATCTCCGATCCGTTCCCTTTTTAAGAATAATAAAAACGACAGAAACAAAACAAGTAATAAAAATTGAATAAATATTTGATTCCGGAAATATTTAAAGATTTCAAACTATATTTGGAATTCCATCACTACAAGACTTTTTTTGATAAAAAAAAACTCATAAAAATCCACGAATTTCCAGACGTCTTTCTCCGAAAACTAACTTTTCCTAACTCAGAAATTTTCTTTTAAAAATTCAGTCGCATTTTTATGTTATTTTCATAAATGTCTTACTAATTTTAAGATGATTCAAATTTCGGTCAATTCCCTCGGTTCTTCCTCTCCTAATTTACAATTCAACTGCCCTAAATTTGAAGACGCTTCACTGGCAAATTGTTGACCTTCTGCCTACGAAAATCAGACCACGTAGACTCGCAAATATTTGTCTAGTCCATTTGGAATTGTATAAATTTTGAACTTTATATAAACATGAAAGGAAAACACGCAACATTCGGCGCTGGCGTTGTCGTCTCTTCATCAGCATTGAAATTGAACTTTTGTCCGTTTATTTTTGTTCCTCGTTTATTTCTCATTTTTTTTTCTTTTTTTGGGAACAGGGGGAATATTTACCCAAGTTGGACCCCTCGAGCTCGGGATTTTGCAATGTTTGTGTTACTCTTGTTGTGTAAATAGAATGTTACAAATTTTTGCAAAGATCACCAATGTCAGATTCGGTTTTATTCCTTCTTGTCTTTGGCAGGGGAGGCAGCAGTTGGCGGAGGTTTGTTTTCTATGGTTGACTGGACTATGCGACTGATTGGACACATGTCCGCAGTGAGGAATCCAAATGGCAGGTAGAAGGAGTTTTTTTTTTAATGGACAGCGGGCCACACGACACGTGGCCTTCTGGGTGTGGTCAAAAAAGGACCGTCATTTGGCCCAATAATGAGGCGTTTATTTTAAGACATTCTAAAGGAACGCAGTTGCCCCCAAGCGAACGAAAAACAGAAATTTTAAAACTAATTGGCCGGATTTCGCACAGTGGATTCAAAGATATTGAAAATCATTTTCAACAGAGAAAGAAAAAATAAAATTAAATTAGAAATACTTGTTTTTAAGATTGGAATCTTTAATGTCCCCTAACTCTCTGGCTTCCTGCCTTTGGAATGCCCTAATCAAAAGTCAAATAAGGCCACAGAAAATGGCTGCCAGGTCGTGTGACTGTACTTCTGGACTAATCAAAATGCCTTTTGAATGGACGTGAAATCAAGTTGATTTTTCATTTTATTTCGAATGCCCCTTCCCGCCGGTCAGGAATTCGGGCTGGCTTATCGCAAGAGGCCAAAGCAGAAGTCTAGGTGTGCCCAGGACGAAAAGAGAAATGCGTAGAAATTAGCACAAACATGAATACACACACGAGTGGACTCAACGGGACTCCTGAAAGGGAGGCGAGTGGGCGAGATAAGAAGGCTGCCGCACACACACACTCACACCCCGATACACTCGAATAAGTCAATTTCATTACATTGTTGCTGGGGGCCTGGGAGGTCCTTTTAAAATGAGCAACAACAGCAACGACAACAACGGCAACGAAATGAAAAGCCAAAATGGCAGAAAAGAAAAGTTGAAACCGAAATTCGCCAACGTCAAATATTTGACTTTGTATTGGCAGGTGTGTGTGTATATGGTGTGTGTGTGTGTTGTGCGTGCCAATCAGGCGTGTGTCCTTTTCCTTTTGGATTTACGAGCTTGGCATTTTTTCTCTTTCGTTTGGCCTGTCGTTTTCCCTTCTTCGTCTTTTCTAAATTTTAAATTACGTAGCTGCTTTTTCTTTCATTTTCCATTTCAACTTCTGCACGACTGGCGTTGCCAACTTTCATTTTCAGTTATTTGTAAATTCCTTTCATTTTGATTTCTTTTCTTTATTTGACTTCCTCTCCCCCCAAAATCACTGACAGTTCCCCCAATTAAACTGACAGACCCCAGCCGCAAAGGAACCGCCTCCCCAGCCGCTGCATCCATCCATCAATCAAAATCAAGCTGAATATATGAATATGACAGTTTTACGCAAATTACACGCCACTCGACAATTGCCCGGCGGCCTTGAGGCTTCAAAATCAAAAGCATTAACAAGGTCCAACCTCCAGCCGGCAGGCAGGACGACAAGTAATCAAGTGAGTAAATCAAATTCGGACACCAACCTACGAACGACCAAATGGCCCGGACGCAGTTGCCCCAGCAATTTCCCTTTTTTTTAAACGCATGAAAAATGATGCGAGAACTCCAGGACCCCGGCCGGATTGTGGGTCGGACAGAGTACATCATTCATCATGACACCCTTCGGGCGGCCGCCAGGACGCTGCCTGGCTCGGCTCGTTTATTATGCAAGCTCATGTCCAAGGGGCCAGCCATTCGCCCCGGTGGCGTATGAGCGACGAAATGCTAATCTCAAAACTCACTCTACTGGGGCGGATCCTTCGATATTAATGAAATTTCACAAGTGGCCTGCGCCACGCCCACCCGCCATGATTTGGCAACATTTGTAACGCTTACATGCAAAATGGCCCCGGCCGAATGCCATGATTGATTGAGTTTATGTAAATTTGCGACAGCCGCTTTGGAGTTGTGGATAATGAAAGTTTTCTTTGCCCATCTTCTTTTCAATTGGCCGTGTGGGCTGTCCTGGGAATGTAATCAAATAAATTCACTCGACCAACAACAAATAAAGCCAACATTTTTATTGTGCTCTGGGGCGCAATCGGTGGAAGCTGACAAGCCTATTGGTGATTTGCTTGTTTGACCCTTGGAAACGACAAAGAAAAACGCACGAAATTCGCCAAATAAATGCAATTTTTTATGGCGCTGAAAAATCTAATTTAAAAAAGTCCCACAAATGTTCGCATTTCGCCAATGAAAACGAAAACACAATTCGATTTTCAATTGCGTAATGCGGCGAATAAACTGTTTCGATAAATATCGCTCTCCTTTTTGATTTCTCCACGATAATTTCATTTCCCTCGCAGGAAAAACGACGGGGGCTCAGTCGGGGGCCACCGGCAGGCCAATCGAATGCAGTGAGTTGGGCCAGCCAAACGCGATTGAGACGCAATTTCAAATTGTTTTTTAAGGGGCAAAGCCAAAAACTGTATAGCTTTTTGGGTATCACAGGTAATTTTCGAGGGCAGAGGGTTCAAAGGGAACCATTAAGTGGCTGATTTGAGGGACAAGAAGCTCAGCGGAATTGGTTGAGGTCATTGAATTGCCAAATAATTTAAGACAGAGTTCGAAAGGAATTTAAGTTCTTCAGAAGAAGGACTTGAAAAAAGGAATGAGAATATAAAATTACCATAAAATTAAGAAGATTTTTTGTATCTTCTTTGTTTCCCTAAAACTCTTTAAGAACATGGATATTTATGTCTAATTTTGTGTCGTTTGAAATGAATTTAAATACTTAGGAGATCTTGAAAAAGGAAAGAGCAAGTGAAAAAAACAGGTTGTTCTTTGGCTTTTTTCCTATTCTCGATTTTCTATAACTATTTTCTATAAACTTCGTGCAATACCAGGATATGAAAAACTAAAATGTGAAGGAATTTTATTCACTTAAAAAACAATTATTCTCCAAACCAACACGGTCACTCTATTTGTTCAACAAATCCTCCTAAGTAATTTAAAAAGAATTTCAATATTTTAAAATTGGTTAAAATAGTTCTTCAAGATTCCTTTTAAGACTTCCAACCTTCTAAAATAAACTTTCATTTCGTCCGTTACTAATCGTCGTCAATTTACAAAAAATGAACTTGCCCTTCCAAGAAAATCTAGTAATTCGCAACGATTGCCTCGCATATGAATTCATTCAGCGTCACCGAAAAACAGGAAATGGCCAAACGTCAGTTGATGTCACCGCCATCAGAGGCGGAAACTCTACAGCCAAAAAGGGCTGAGCCCGGCAACCGGCATTGTCCGGAACCCTCCCGGGCTTACTGAGATGTCAGCCCAGCGGCATGGCCTGTCAGAAGGACCCTGGCAAGCGTAACGAATGGCCAGCCAGCAGCCCAAAGGACCGGACCCCAGCAAAAGTATAAAAAAAATAAATAAATTATAAAATTATTTCAGCATAATAACATGTCAAAGTTGAGCTGCCCCGGCCACACTCCGGTCCGGCGAATGCTGATGGAAAAACAACACTGTTAACATTTTGGGCGACCGACCAACCACCAACCGCCCATCTGCCGGTTCGCCCGCCCACTTGGCCACACACAAAAAATTATACATTTTTTGAGGTTATTTTTTAGATTTTATTCATCTTTCCTGGCGTCCCCTTTTGTGTGCGTCTGGCATCAAGTGGATTCCCGGGTCCCTCGGACGCTGGACAGCTGCCCGGACCCGGACCGCTGCTGTCTGCGGTAATCTTTCATATGGGATTTACAGCCAGACACCCTCCCAGGCGGTTGATGGAAATTCTCAGCTTTTTTTCGTGTGGGGCCCACCCCCCTTGATCCCTTTGCTCAGTGTGTGCGCTGTGTGCCCTCAACTGTGGAATTTTATTTGTAAATTTATTTTCTTTGTGCATTTTTTTGCACATTTATTCCGTTTTTCGGATCATTCCTGTGTGTGGTTTGGGTGGGGGGTGGAAATAAAGTTTCCTTGCCGAGTTCGTGAGGGTTGGCGAAAATATTTTAAACATGTGCGTGAGGTCACACACAGCGCTACTAATTTTCATGCATTTATTATGAAAACACTTTAAAAGTAAATTTTATCCTCCCTGCCCCCCGCCCACATTTGACCCCAGGTCGCCCCGCTTATCCCAGGGGAGCTTGTCGGCTTTTCCTTTACGTGCCTTGCCCGAGTGTTAATGCTGACAAATGGAATTTAAATCTATTTTGTATTGGATAAGGACCTTTTTCAGCCCACACATATGGGCGTGCGGTCGGGGATTATATTCGAGGCGAGTCAGGTTAAGATTCTTTGAACTTCTTCAAGGATGTTAAGATTTTTTCAAATTTCTTACCCTGCAAATAAAAAAGAAAAAGAAAAATTATAGAAATTATAAAATCATAGATATAAAGAAATCAAATAAATATAAATAAATAAATATAAATATTAATAAAGATCATATTTGTTTCTTTAATATCCCAAAATCTTAACTCTTCCCTCCTTTCTTTAAGAAAACGCCAAGTTCCCTTGTCTTTATAATCAAAATTCCTCCCGTTGATGCGGGTAATACCATAAATTATTCAAAGCGCAAGTATCTGTGCGATTTTATGGCAGTGAACAACGATTTTATGAAGAAGAAATAAATTTTTATTTTTTTCTTTTTTTCGCGCAACACAAAAAAATTGAATGGCAAGCAAAAAATCAACATAATCATCGATGCAATTTCATTGAGGAGCCCATTCAAAAACATTGCGCCAAGACGCCCCGTATAGCCAATACAATGGCGACAATGGCCCCAAGTGCCCACCAAAAGGACCAAAAAGGCTGCCCGGCGGGGCAGGTTGCCTACATCGAAAGTCCTATAAGCAAATCGAGCTTTTCTTTGGCTGCCTTTCACATTTGCCATTTTTATTGATATGCATACACAGACAAGGACCAAAGATAAATATGTGTGTGTGCGTGTGTGTGTGAATTTTATTACACTCAACTTGGCTATTTTCAATATATTATCCGAAACATAAAGCCAAAGAAAACGCAGCAGTGAAAGACAAGCGCAGTCGAAAGACCGTCGGTTGGCATTTTTCGTATACTCTTTTTATACTTTGTATTCGAAGAGTAAAATTCCTAGATTCCTGTAAATTTTTGTGATATAAAGATGAAGAAGAAATATCATAAATAGTATGGAAGGATGCCTATTGAAAGTGTGGAATCTTCCAAACATTAGAAATCTTCAAACATTTTTATGGGCCTTTAGTTTATCTACAAAAGAGCACTTAAGCGATTAGTTCTAGAGAAATTCTTCGACTTGTTTGTAGAAAATTTATAAAGACCAGTTCAGAGAAGCCTAATATTAATTCTAAATATGTTACATATAAGGAAAATATTTGGAGACTTGTTTTTTTTTTTTCAAATCTGGAATTTGATGTGCAATTATTAAATTCAAATAAAATTATAAAATTATACAAAGAATAAACTTCTCTAAATGATAATGTGCTCAATTTTGAATCCCTTTTTTCCCAGATCCTAAAGACTGTCCTAAAAAAGAGCATTTTCTCTTTCGCAACGCCTTAGGCGACTCTCTGCGCATCTTCCTACTTCTTTACATACGACTAAGGCCCCAAGACGCCGAGGCTGAAAGGATATCGGCGAATATTGCCAATCTGCTTGCTCTTCTGCTCTTCTGGCGCTTTCCATACTAAAAAACGCATAAATAAGGGCGTCCGGGAGCAAAAATAACGATTATGGCCGCCCAGCCGCCCTCTCTCTGGGTGGATGGATGGTGCCCGGTGGTTGTTTGTTGTGCGTGTGTGTGTGTTGGTCGGCTGGTCGATTGGGTGATTGCGGGTACCGCGGCGTTTTTTCTTTGACTTTTTTATGCATAAAAAATGCTTAGCATAAAGTCGTAAAAAACGAATTTGCCGCCACACACTCGCCGAGTCAATGGACCCCTGGCGCTGGGCTGCTCCTTGGTATTGGCAGGATGCCTTTGGTGCAATCTCGCCAGGGCGATTTAGATCGAGGCTGATAGGATTTTTTGCCCGGTGCTTATTTGCGTTATTATGAATTTATGACACTTGCCGGGCAGCACGCGGGGGTTGCTCGAAGGCTTGGATTCCTCCGATAGGAAAGGTCAACTTTTTGGGCGATTTTCTGCCAAGTTATTTCTCTCGGTGTATGCTGAGTATGTGAGTAATCGCTGCAGCATGAAAAATACGCTGAATCGTAGAAAATTCCTTGGACTGTTTGGCTGCTGGTTGTTTTTTTATCTCAGCCTTGGCCATTTTTTACGCAAATCACCAGAAAGTAGGAAAACAGGACCAGCACCCCAAGCCACTAACCAGTTGCCACCCCGGTGGACTGGCTGACCGGCTCGAGGACTTGAATCAGCTTTATTGCGGGCATCATTATTTTTATTATTATGACCACTTACATATCCCGGCACCCACACAAGCGGCCGACGGCCGGCGGCAGACAGGCCGAAAAACACACATGAATTTTGCCACGACTTCCTCTACCCTCCCCGCCGCTTGCCCTGTCTGCCCCGCTACTGTGTGTTTATCTGCTTTTTTAGCGGCCCAGAATGTAAATGTGGGCCGGGAACGCGTAAATAACTTCAACCCATTTTGACCAGCTGGACGTCTGGGTGGGCGGGCCCGGCGACTCGGATTGTCTGCTATATATAAAAATAAATTGAATCGAAATGCTAATTTTATGTTAATTGAAAGAGGTTTTTATGCAGCTGTAGATTTTATGTGCTGTTTTTTGCCTCGAATCCGCTGTGCTCAGCAGAAACTGCCGTGCGCCGACGACCTCGGCATTTTGAGGCATTAGCACTAAAAGGATCTCATCAGTGCGTAATTTGGTGTAATTTTTACGTTACGCATAAAATTCAATGGAGTATTCCGTATATTTTCTATTTATTTCTATTTTTCCCCCCGGCCAAGTGCCATTTTGCCTAAAAGCACGCTACATAAATTAGTTTTATGACCTTGCCGGAATGTTTTTGTTTACCACAAAATCACTCCAATCAAATCCATTCAGTTGCCTCCCACGATTTGCATTTAAATGGTAATTATAAATTTATGAAGAGAAAGTCTACAAGTGGAAGATAATTTTAAATGGTTGGGAGTTGTTTACAACTTTCTGGAGTATGAAAATACAGACGAGTCGGACACATTCAAATTTCCCTTTAATGTGTCAAGACAACGAAGCAATCCCTACTCGTATATCAATCCCATTTAAAATTCCTAAGCTTGACTATGAAGAAAATATTATATTCTTATCAAATCTTGTTGGGAATTGTAGCCAAACTAAAGTACAATTGCTTCACAGAATCTTGTCCTGCGGGAGATAGTCTACTGTCCAAAGTCCAATTCAATCCAATATTTATACAGTTGAAGAGTCGATTGAAAGGCATACCAGAAGTTATAACAAGAGGCCGGTTAGTGACACGAGCCGACTATCCGACTATAGTTTGCTATCCGCCCGACCTTCCAAAACTTTCGGACACTGGGATTTCCGTTTTCAAAAACCCCATCATTCTTTGATTTGAAGTTTTTGCTCTTATTGAATTGCCATAATTATGTTAAGGCACTTATTTCTGCAGAGACTCTGTCAACATTTCTTGAAATAATTTAGAATAAAGTCAAATCTTGAAATTTAATATTTAGCAACGAACCTTAAGAACGCAGACTAATTCAAAGACTACGCTAAAGGTTTTTTACTACCGAAATGAAATGGATCTTCGATTGGTTCTTAAATTACTTGATTGGTCGTTCAGCCGACAATCAAATGACAAATACAAAAGGAAGACTGAGAAAGAGAATCTTCAAAAGATGTTACGGCAAAATTTCAAATTGCATAATGCCCTAAAAGATTTATTCAATTCTAATGAGTAAGGAACTTTCGGTGCTGCATAGCTCGATTAATCATTATATTTTATACTCTATGTTCTTTGGAATAATATTTAATTGAAGAAAAATACCCACAAAATCTAAGTATCGATCTGGAACTTCTCTTGGTCCAGACAACCCCCTGCAGCCCCCGTCAGTCAGCTTGGCTCTCCTGGCAACCGGATATCCTGATGCACAACCGGCACACGAATGCCACACGTCGTTCAAGGTACACGAGACTCACATCCAGTTCATGCAGTCGACTGAACGGTCCACCCGCCTGGGCAACAAAAAAACGGGCGCAATTGCCAACTTCCCCGCTTACTGACCTCTGTCCTGCCTGTCTAACTGTCCGCCTGCCATTCTTGATTTCCTTTTATTCTTTGCGCTTATCGTCCCGGCCCAGTCGACCCCGTCGACTGCATGCAAAGTTTCTTGCCGCGCTCGAAAGTATGCTATGCCGTGTCCGCTGAGTCTGCGGAAGGAACTTTTACCTCATTCGAGGCGACGGCAACGACGACGACGACCAGAACATCTCGCTGGAGATGGGGTAGTGGGGTTGTCTGGCACTTTTTTGTGTGTGTGATTTTCCCTGATTTCGCACAAAAGAAAATGCTCCTTGGCTGTGACACAAAATCGATTTTATTTGCTGCCCTTTCAGCTTCTATGTACCTTCCACCTTGGATGCCGCCAGCCTCCAGAATGTGACTATATGTATGACTGGATAGAGGCGAAGGCAGTGGGAAGTGCCTTGCATATCCCCATTCCGGGGGCCATTACAATTATGAGGCTTACACGAGACGAGACTTTCGGGCACTTGCGAGTCCCACCAACCGTGCTCGGCAGAGGCAGAAAAACACGCCTACATTTTAAAAGCAACGACCAATAAAAAATAAAAACGCTGCCCCCGAGCTAAAAGCAAAAATCTGTAAGGCCAGTCAGCCATATAAAAGAGAAGAGGAGGCCGCCTTGGCCGCCCCAAAAAGGTAATCCGGAAACTTGTAGTTCAATGGACTTGAAAGGGAGGCCAAATCAACCGGAAGCCATTGAAAGACCATTTTAAAATTTAAAGAAATGAATTCCTTTTACAACCTATAAAAAAGTTTACCCCAAATATTCCACCCCGCCGTCTATGGTAATTCTCTGCCTCGGCTCATTTGCATTTAAGCCCTGGGGTGGTTCTTTCGGGGGTAACTTTGTCCTTCCCCGGGAATCAGCGGCCATAAATCTTGGCCAGTAAAAATTATATACATTTGATTAGTCATAAATTCAAATGTGATGCTGTCATGAATCTCCCGGGCCGAACTTCTTTCGCGCTGCGAAAAACTTTACCGTTCCAAAATTATTATGATTATTGTATGCATAATTTGCGGGAGTCGTGGTGGCCTCGCCTTCGTCTCTCTACCATTTTTATGATTGTTATTATTATGCATGCAAGCGCTGGGGCGAAAATACAATCCATCTCGACCACCCAGGCGAAGGCCCAAGGCGTACTGCGAACTCAGCAGGTTGGCGGGGAATTGCTTTGTTTTCTGTGATTCATGTGGTTTGGTTTGGAAAAAAGTTTTCGCCACCCAACGGGCAAAAAGGTAAGACCGCCAGCTCATTAACATGGAACGGCCATCCCACCAGCCGTGGATTCTTCTTTATTTCTGGAGCTGAACTGTGCAGATTTATTTGTTTGGCAAATGTTCTAATATTTGCATAATTCTAACGGGGGAGGTTCTAGACGAAACCAGCAAAAAGATACACTTTAAGGGATCTGTATTAAATCGCCTTGAATGCATTCTAATGAAAGATTTGAGGACTGTGAACCGCTGGTTCCAAGAAGAATCAAAAATATAAATACTAAAATGTTTAAAAACTCAAACAGTCCAAAATGGAGATGGAATAATTAATAGAAATCATAGGAGGACCTATTTCAGACTAACAGAAATATAAAGAAATTCGAGATAAATCAGTGAAGATTTTAAGAACCACATTTCTAGAACGGAGAGACAAGACGGAGCGACAAGAGCAGAGAAACTTCGTTCGAATTAAGAAGCCATAATTCAAATATAAATTTGAAACGGAATTTAGTTTTCCTCATTTGTAAAAAGGAATATTAAATTCTGGCTACTAAATTATCGGTGAAGATCTCATACAGGAAATAATCCCAGGCAATGGTAGATATTATATTCCGATGTCAATCTAATTAAAGAGTCTTGCTTGAAGCTCTGATAAAATCAGGTTTCTCCGGTCTTAAAATATCAAATTACATAATAATTTAAGCTTCCTTTAGATTTATTTGTATGGATTCAAATCAAAATATGCTTATAGGAGAGATCTAATTGGCATTTCTAAGGCAGGAATTGTTTAAGAAGTTAGGAGATAATTTATAATTCCACCTATGTAAAAGCTTAGACCCAATGGGAAGCAATGAAGTGCATTTGAGAAGTACAGATTTGAATTGATATCACAAAAGCTTTAAATAAAAACCCAAAAATAAAATAGATCTCAGTCTTGTCTTTACCAAAAATTATAAATATAATTTACAATTTAATAGAGACTTAAATCGGAGTCATTTCACTTGAATGCAATAAAAGTAAGTTCTTCAGAAACTTTCCCAATTAAATTAAAAAATAGAACCCCTCAAAAAATAAGTGAAAACAATGAGAAAACGACCTTTTGATGCTGCTGATTGTTGATAAACTTCAAATAAAACCAGCTACAAATAATGGATAAAGCCGGCCATCAAAAAGTCAGCAGAAATTAGTTGGATCAAATTCTTTGTTGTCTCCCCAGGAATTTTCACTTTAGAATTTCCCGCACGCTATGGAGAGAGGGGGAAATCGCGAGAGCGGAATGTTTATTTGGGCAGAAATAAAACGAAATAAAGAAACTAAAACGAATGTGCAGGCCGGCAGATAAGACGGGCGGCTGGTCAGATAATGCAGGGAATGCGGCAGCAGGGACCCCCACAGGACTTTGATTATAATTCCGACACCTACGAAATGAAACCCACACGGGCAGAAGAGCACACACATCCGCCAGCGGCCGGGCAGCTAAGGGTGAAAGTGGGAAATTGCCAGCCCGATTGACAGTTGAAAATATAAAAGCGGATTTGTGTGTGTGTTTGTGTCCATCGTCCTGCCGAATCCGGGGCTCAAATAAAAGGGGGAGTGAGTCAGTCCGTCGGCAGGAAGGGGGAAGTGTGAACGAATGTTTGCTGCAGATAAGCAAAATAACCGTAATAAGAAATTCTATTTTATTTTTGCCCTCGCTTAGTCGCACTCACTTTCCCCCCCACCCGCGCGTCCTGGAGTGTGTTTTTTATGCCACACGTTTGCGAGTCCGGGCGACGCTTCGGTGTGTTTGTGTTTTATTCGCTTGCTTTATATTCAAAGTGATGTCCTGGTGGGATCCCGGCTGTCCATCAGGCGTTTGAAATGCGTGCCTAAGACGATTTCTTTTATTATTTACGGCATGTGTATACATTTTTTCCCACACCCCCCAACACCCACTGACAGTGTCGTCAAACGTGCCCGGGGATAAGCCTGAGAGCAGCGAGTGGCTAAGTCGGACATATGTCCTTCTCTTCAGGCTCATTGTCTGGCCGGTCTCTTTGTCATCGCCCCGAAACCGGCGACGACAGCGCAAAGTTGCGGAAATGCCCCCAACCCCACGGAGCGACGAGATCTCTTACCCTCTCCCCCTTTGTCGGGGGATACCCCATGGCGTGTTCTTCAGGCCGAAAAGAAATTATTTATGCATAGCTAAGAGGAAAAATTTATCCATTTGCCGGCTGCGAGTTTGCATGCGATCCATTTAACTCGCAAAAATTTCCTATGAAAATAGAGTGTTAATTTATGGGTCCGACTTTTTCCTGCTCGTCCACACCCACCACCGGCCATTCTACGCCGGTGGCCACATGCGGAGCCGCTAATTTCGAAATGAAATAAAATAGGAAAGCACAAAAAAACCCACCCCAGGCCGCCGCTGGTCCACTGACCAAGCCCGGGGAAGGGGTTCGCATGCATTTGCAATATTTCACACTTTAGTAAATTTGCATGATCCGGCGATGTCATGGAATTAATCAGCGCCACACGAATGCCCTGCCAGCCTACAAAGTTGCTGGCAGAGATCGCACCTCGTCGGCGTCGCCGCCAGATTCGTGTCTGGATCGGTTTTAATTACATTTTGAGCGGGAGGAAATGTCTGCCCGCAACAATGGCAGCTCTCAGCCCCCCGCTGGATTTCCATAGGCTACCCGCTCGTCTTAATTTATGCAGTCTACGCATATTTATGGCACATTGTCAGGTCATCTCGAAAGGCGCCCCACTGTTGGGGTTTATAAATTTTACAATATTCGCGGTTGATAAAAAAGACTTAAGGAGAACCTTAGTTTTCGAATTCAAAACTAAAACGAAGTCTTCAAATTAAAATAACAAGTTAAGAATTTTGGCTATCACAATTAGGATTTTGAAATATTAAATCAAAATTAAAGCTCAGACGTTTTGGAAATTTGTGAAACAGAAATTGTAGAAATTTGCTAAGCAAAAGAACAAAATTAGCGGGATGTAGGCTGAACCATCAATTAATTCCCTAATTGTGATACTCTGTGTTTTTGTTCAATCAATTTATTTTTTTTTGGTCTGCCAGATTTTACTGTCGAATCCACAAACAAACAAACATACAAACATTTTCTCTTCAAAACCTCCTAAATAAAAAATTCCCCTCTTGAGCCTTGGTAAATATAAAGATTGATAAATGCAAGACTTGTTGAAATTAGAAATATTTAGTCTCTTGCCATTTTGACGAGACTTAACAGAATTTTGTTGAAGAGACAGTTCCTAAATAAATCAATTTGAATTAAAATAATAGCCTCTTTTTTTACAAAAATCCTCGATCTTCGCTTTTCCATTAAACAAATTATTCGACGGGAGAACTTCTGGTTCTAAGCAATCAAATTCTGCAAAATAAATTCCAAAAGAAACAATTTCAGGCCTACGAATGAGAATTGTTTCTTGCTGTATCTTTACTATTATCATTCTTTAAAAAAAAATGTGAGCAGATAACGAATTTTGTCACGGATCTATGCATAATCAGATCTGGTGGCAGTCGAATGGAGTATATTTTCTCAATTCCCACGACTTTATAATCTTTAAGGCTATTCAAAACTATACTTTCAAAAATGGTCAGAAAGAGATCGTGACATAATCAAAAGAACAGCCTAATAACGAGTCTAAGTTCAAAATTTGGTTGAGATTGTTTGGTTAGCAAATGTAACACCGTTTATTTGAATTTGCCGAATTAAAATTACAGATTTTTTCTCCTTTATGAGCAGTTCACTGTTCTCTACTTTTAAGCTTTAATGATTTTTAAATATTCGGAGGAATTAAAATCAAAATCTTAACAGAAATTGTTTTGCTTTGTAATGCCTTCTCGATTAACCTGGTAATTTAGCCAATTAAACTAACAATTAATTAAGCAGCTGACTACCAAAAACGGTAGGGATGATAATTAATCTGTGATCTTGGACAACTAAAAAAGAATACAACAAACCTACCAATAAATAAATGAAATTAAAAATGAGACTACCGATGCAATTCAATAATCTGGAACTCTATTAATTAAATAGAAATAAGAAAGGAACAGCAACGACAGCCCTCTGTGAGTACAAATCAGTAAGGAGCTTAGGACCCTTCTATATGCAAACACTATCCAAAAACCTTCTCCAATCTTGTAATCGAAATCAGAAAACTGTTGTTGGATTATCTCTAATTTAATCTCTGGAATTCTCTCTGAAGCTTCGCTCTGTTCAAGGTAACGTACCTTTTTCTTGTAATTCCGTAGCAACCGCTCTGATAATCTTGCAAAATCCAAGCAACCCGTTAATAA
>JBAMCP010001267.1:0-25181 GCA_037075105.1 Lissocephala sabroskyi | reverse complement strand
AAACTGAATCAGGAGCTTAGTTCATTCTGATCTTCTGTAAGGTTAATAATGTTAACTCTCAGGAGTCTTTAAAAATAACTTCGAGTTCTTAGATTCCTTGAAATTCAAATGAACCAGAAGCTACGAAAATTGTCAACTTTCAGGAGTCTTTAAAAATATCTTCGGTTTCTAGGATTTCCTAAAGTTCAAATAAACCAGAAGCTAGGAAAAAAGTTGCTTCGATTTTTTCATATGGTTGGTTGATATTTTTTTGGTCGGTTATGTTTTGAACCCTCCAGCAGTTTTCATAAGAAACAAACATAAACTTGATGAGTCTTTTGGGCTTTAGAAGGCTCTATAAATTCGATTCTTTTCTTAAGTCTTCCTTACTTTATCTAGGAAACCTTATTTTGTGCCCACACACTTGATTGCTGCATTATTTTGATGCTTTATTTCGGCATCCAACTAAAAAACTTTAAGGAATCAGAAACCATTCAGTTCTTGAAGTTTAAAGAACTCCTAAGCTTCTTTTTATGCTTTTCTCTCATCCTGGCCGTTCAGCTTCGATTGGTGAACCTTAGCCAGTCTCCTAAATGGATTCCAGTCATCCAGAAAAGAGTTAAGATTCTGCTCTCTCCATTTCCCTCCCTCTCTCTCTTTATGATAGAGACATCTTTTGGGTTGGGGGGAAGATTTTCGTTTAGTTTGTCATTCCCTTGGTTGCCTAAGCGGGAGTTTGGCGCTGGGAGTTTTGTTTTTGCTGGCGTCTTGGGACGCGGCCCATTAACAGCTGGCAATTTCCAGCGATTGCTTAATTGACGGGCCGTTTTGTGATTTACGATTATGTCACCAAATATGAGAGACCGGGCCGGCCAAAAAGCGACACGAAAAATCAACACCAACGCCGCCCAGCAAGGAAATCAAAGCGAATCCAGTCCGGGCCAGAAAAACCGCCATCGAGATGCGAAGAAGAAAATTGGACCGGCCGACTGCCCAACTGCCCGATTGCCCGACTGACTGACAGCACAAATATAACGAAACTGCTTTTCCAGGTTGGACGACTGACTAACCAACCAACCTGCCCGTCCCGCCGGTCCGTCCGATGATGTAATTTCGTGCGATAACGCGGGCGTGGGGCCGGCGGGGGGAGCGCTTCCTAGAGACCCCCACCTGGCCGAGGAGCATGCAAGCGAATATTCCATTTATGGCCAACAGCCCCGACTTCGGCTCGGCTGGCATGCAACGCATGATTATGTCGGCCACAAGGAAACATTCGGCAGTCCAATTTTCGCCGAGTTGCCAGCCAATTGGGCTCCCAAGTTCCCACTTCATCCTGACAGTGACAATGCCGAGAAATCGCAGACAAAGCAGCCGCCGGGCGAGCGAGGCTCCCACAGCTGCGCGCCGCGTAAAGTTCAAAGGTGAACGCTGGCCGGGCAAACGGCAGCCCAGACAGCCGCTGACAAATTGCCCCATAGAATGGCCAGCCGGCCAGTTGGACTGACATTACATAAACCGCAGCCGCGACGCTCAGCGGCATTTGCACTTCGGGAATTTTGAACGCATTTTTTTTCCTCCTCCTCCCCCCTCCCTCCCTGATTTGTGTGTTAATTGCAAATCGCTTAATCGGGGGGAGCAATTAAATCGCCTGGCGACCGCCCGCGGTCATTTCACTTTCTCAGCCGCGAGGGGGCCCGCGGGGCGGGGTATGTTACACTTAACCAGGCGCACGAGATTGGCAGACGGACGGACGGACAGTTTGGCAGGTGGACGGTCGGTGGTCGGCTTGGCATGAAAGTAAAAGTTTCTCCATGCCATCAAATCAATTGAGCGTTCCATTTAACGACCTCGATTATGCGGCCAACACACGGCCGCCCGTGAGCAACCATAAGCAGCCCCCCCCCCCCCCTCACAGACGTAACTCGCGGGTAAACGACACGATTAGCGGTGGTAAAGCGGCCGAAGCCTCCAGAAGTCCTACCTGAAAATATCTGAACTGCTTCGACATTCCTCAGCAATGAATGGAAGCCAGTAGGGATCAAAGGGCAAATGGAGATCTATGGGAATGTATTTATTTATAGAGCGAAGTTATATCAGGTTGAAGGAAATTTCGAATTAGAATCCTAACCACAAATGACATCCTAATTTAGAGAGCGATTGGAGATCTTAGAAAATAAACATATTATATTTACAGAGCAAAGTTATACCAGATTCCTTGACTGCAGAGGGCAATAGAGATTTGAAGAATTATACATATTTATAGATCGAAGTAATATCAGTTTCCTTGAGCCTTCGAATGAGAATCCTAACCACAAATGCCGTTCTAATGCAGAGAGCGATTAAAGATTTAAGGATTTATAGATCGAAGGCATATCAGGTTCCTTCCACATAATATTAAATATTATTAAAGCTTTGTAATATCCTAAGCACAACTTATCTAGCCAAATTAGTGAATTCCTTTTTTATTGCAAGACACTGAATTAATTTGGAATCCTTATGTTAGTTTTGCGATTTAAATTCAGAGCCTTTAAAATTGTCTCTAAATTGACCCGATGATTGTCTTTATCTTTTAAGAGGATTTTGATTATTAGTTCTGATTTATTAAAACTTTTTAGTGCATTTTAAATACTTCCCTAGAAACCCATTCAAAAACAAACAAATTCTAATAAATATTCTCTCTTTCAAAAATTCTTAAGGCGCTCATTTATCATTAATATTAAGTAAGTTTCCTTAAGAAAGTTATTTAAAGTTCTTCCAGTCCTAGCCTGTCCCCCCCACAAATTTACATACAATCTTTAGACTTTCACAGATCGACGGGAGGGAGGAGTATAATTTTGGATGATATAATATTCAGACCCTTGAGAACTAAAACCGCCCTGATCTAGTTTTACCCGCCGAGATTTTCAGTTTCGGAATCACTGGAGGGTCGGGGAAGGGGGATCGGCAGCATCTTCATCTTAAACTTTTGACTTCTGGGAGATGCCGGCTGCTGGCCTAGAGGCGAGAGCATGAAATCGTCTCATGTCCCAGACGGATGGTCGAGCGAGCGGGCGGGGGGCGGGAAAACCAAACAGCGAGTTTGCCGCGCTGCCTTATAACGGGTTTTTCCTTTGCCAACCCAACGAACTGACAGCGCGGATGGCTTGCATAACTGGTCGGTCGGTTGGTCGGTGGGTTGCTGGGTTGCTGGGTCGGTTGGTGGGGGGGCGGCTGCTGGGCTACCGTGGAGCTCCCTTGCCCCCCGCCCTCGGTTGGCAATTTGGTGGCATCTTCTGCCTTTTTGGGTTGCGAATTCGTTTGGCAAAAAAGATTTTCCCGCGTTTTTCAGCGCATTTTCCCATATCACAAAGACCTCTCCACTCATTACCTGTGTGTGTGTGTGTTTGTGTGTTTTGCAGATTGCAACTTGCCCTTCTACTAGTCCTGGCGCTGGGCCTGAGTGGCCCTGCCAATGGAGCGGCCACCGGAACGCAGCCGTCCACAGCCACCACCGCCAAGCCCAGCGGATTCGCCTCGCGCTCTTTGGACGTCAACTCCGCGGCCGAGGTGACCGACGACGATGACTTCGAGACCCAGGCCCAGACCCACCTGGCCTACAGGCAGCAGCAGCAGCACCAGCAGCAGCGGCCGCTCTACGAGTACAGCGCCTCCGAGGAGGACCAGGAGGAGGCCCCGCGGCAGGTGTACATCAACCGGAATGTGAAGCAGCAGAGCAACTACCTGAGGCCCGGGCCCAAGAAGCCGCTGAGCGAGGAGAGCGAGGAGGAGGAGGAGGTCGAGGAGCCTGATCGCCTGTCCACGCTGCTGGCCAAGTCATCCTTCAGCTGCGGGGACAAGAACTCCGGGTAACTCCCAGCCAGCAGCCTCAAGTTTGATGTAATATGGCTTCCTTTTTTCAGCTACTATGCCGACGAGTCCTTGAGCTGCGAGGTCTTCCACTACTGCCAGGACAACCAGAGGCACTCGTGGATCTGCCCCGAGGGCTTCACCTTCCACCAGATCCACCTGATCTGCATGCCGCCCTCCCACGACAACATCTGCAAGATGTCCTCCAAGTACCACATCGTCAACGATTATCTCTACAAGCCGATCAACCTGCAGGAGCACCAGAGCAAGCCCAACGTCACGCTCAGATACTCGGAGCGCTATTACCCGGAGAACTACTACGAGCACGAGCGCTACGACGACGAGGAGGAGGAGGAGCCCTTGCCGGCGCCCAGGCCGAGAGTGCAGCAGCCCCAGCAGCCGCAGTTGCACCGCCAGGTGATCTACCAGCAGCCCCAGATCCAGGCCCACACCCAGCAGCCCCAGCTGCAGCTGCAGCTGCAGCACGCGCCCCAGCAGGTGAGGCAGCAGTACCACCACCAGCAGGTGCAACCGCAGGCCGCTGTGACTCAGATCCGTCATCCGCAATCGGGGCTGCCGCCGCAGCCGCAGCCCACGACTCTGGCCTATCGGAAGCCGCTGCCGCCGCCGACGACTGTCCAACCGCAATTGCATCAGCGCCCGCCGCAGACTCTGGCGCCGACGGCCACGCCCACGCCGTACCGTTTCTTCACGGCCGCCCCGCAGCTGCAGCATCTCCAGCAGCAGCAGCAGCAGGTCTTCCGGACGCCCGAGGAGATCAACATTTCGCTGCAGCAGCGACGGCCCCAGGTGTTTATAGCCACGTCGACGCCGCGCTACTACGAGGACGAGTATTTGTATGAGCGGCGGAAGTGAGGAGTTCACAGGGCGGCCTCCACTCTCTCCACAATCTCTCTTTTCTGTCCGCATAATCGTAGTCCCAAATTTGTTTAGAGCGAGTTGTACATTATATGACTATTTGTAATATTTAATATCCTGCTAGAAGAATCCGCCTTCTAACTGATTCCATAAATATAAAGAAGCCAGAAATCCCCTCGCTCACTGTATGTCGATCTCCATGAACTCGTCGGCATTGGACAGGTGGACGGCCTGATTGTGAGTGCCCTCGTCGACAATGTAACTCGGGCCGATCAGGCAGTTTTTAAGAACCGAGCCGCTTTTCACATGCGCCCGATGACCGATTATGCAGTTATCGATGTTGCAGCCCTCGTCGATCACCGCGCCGGACATGATTATAGAGTTGCTCACTATGTTTTTGGGCTGGACCAGACAGCTGGGACCGAAGACGCTGGTCTTCAGCGAGGTCTTCTCGGAGAGCTTGGCATTGTCGGCCACAATAATCTCGTTGGTTTGGGTGGACTTGACCAGGGCGCCGGGTGATATTAGGGGATGCGAGTCGCCGCACAAATCGCTCCAGATGCTGGCCAATTTCCGGTTGATGGCGCAAAAACTCAGCGTGTTGTTCACGCGCACGCCGATCTCTTCGGCGCCGGCATGGACGCCATAGCAGCGCACCACGTCGTTGTGGTAGGGACTGTGCGACAGCGAGGCATTGAACATGGAGGCCTGCGTGATCTTCAGGTCCAAGGAGGTGTGCTGCGCATACTAAAATCACGGAATCTATAAAAAGGCAAAGTAATTTGATTTGACGGTCTGCTCACGTGCAGAATGTGATCCTCGGCCTTGGTGCCCAGGCCCAGCTCGGAGGTGGTGTCCGGCAGGACTTTGGCCGGCTTTCTGGCGTGCTGCTTCTTGATCAGATGCGGCAGGAACTCTCCCTTGAAGGTGGATATGTTCTCTTTCTGCCGGGCAAGAAAAACTTTAGGTAAACCAGCAATTGCCGGGCCTTGCTTGCTACTCACGCTGTGGAGATAATCGATGACCCATTTTTTGAGCACATAGACGTGGGCGTCTGTCAGCCGCCCATAGATATCGAGTTGGCCGCGGTTTTCCAGAAGCTGCCGCTTTATAGTCAGCGTCTCCTCACAGTCGCTGGCGGCCATGACGAAGGCCAGCCGCTGGGTGGCCGGATGAATGCCAATCATGTCCCTTTCCTGTTTGTGCTTGCTCTTCGGGCCTGGCAGTATCACACCCGACTCGAAGCCGCTTTTGAAGAGCAACAAGCCCAAAGTGGCGTCGTGCTCGCGGAACTTATTGATGAGCGGATAAAGACTCGCATTGCTCACGAGATCGCAGCTAACCACCAAAAAGTCCGACTTGATTCTGCCAAAAGAGAAGGGCTTTATAAACATCTACAGTCGTGATATTATAGAGCTCACTTGTCGTGGATGTAGCGCAGACTGTCGGCGGTGCCGAAATCACTGTCGTTGGGAATCGTGGCAAAGTCCACTTTGATTTTGAGCGGTGTGCGTTCCAGGGCCTGCTGGATTTCCACCTTCTGATGCTCCAGCACCACCACAATGGCCTCTATAGCAAACGCATAAATAAGGACTCAATTTCTGACGAAACATCAACCAATTACCTGAGAAATTGTGTTGTTGCAGCAGATTTAAGGGGAACCAAAGCAGCGGATACGGGCCGACCGGCAGCAGACATTTGGGCGCATCTCCTAGCACTTCCGGGAGGCGGGTACCACGCCCTGCGGCTAGGACCACCGCTTGGAACTCGGAGTTAGTCATTTTAATTAAATAAACTAAGTTTAAATTGCCTCTTGCAAATTATCGCGTGGACCAAGCAACGCAAGCAGATGTTTTCGCCGCCCCGCTTACCAACACTGCCCGAGTGTTTGTTTTTTTCCCGACCTCCCGTTGCCAACACTGCCCGCCATATGTCGAGTCACATGATCTGCCCCTGCACTGTTGGTTGTATTGTATAAAAGTCAGATGACCGTTTTTCAGCCAAATGAGCCTTTGAAAGATTTGCATTTATTTCCCATAGATTTGCCCATACACACATTTATACATTTTCGTCTTATGGAACAACAAAACTTTAATGCATGATTGGCGCACTTGAGGCGAATCCAATTGGATTCCCATTGCACTTTTTATACTACAAAATGGAATACACATCTTCTAAATGGAATAGACAAATCCACGGGCATCCTGGCGGTAGTTGCCGGGAATTGTGGTTACAGTAACATAGGCTTTAGCGGGATTTAAATGGAAACATAAAAAACAATAGTTTTTTAACAATAAAACTGCTGGAATATACACACAGATAACAAGGGGCGTTAATACTTAGAAGAGGACATCGTCATCGCCCTCGTCGAGGATGTTGGCCTGCTCGCGCACGTCGATGCCCTGCTGGAGCAGCTCGGCCTTCTTGGCCTCGGCCTTGGCGCGGGCAGCGCGCTTCTTGTCCTGGATCTTTTTCAGGCGGTAGAACTCCTCGCGTTCCAACTCGTCCAGCTCGGAGATGATGTAGGCCAGTGTGCGGTCGATGCGTGGGATGATGACGTGCTCGATGGCATTGACACGACGATTGGTGATCTTGATGACTTCGTCCAGGGTGACGAACGAGGTCTGCAGCGATGCCAATTCCACCAGCAATTTGACGGCCGACTGGTAGTTCTTCTTCAACTTAGCCAACTGCTGGCCACCACGAGCCAGACCAGCGAGCTCGTAGGTGTCCGTGCCGTCTTGGTAGGACTCGAAAACGGGCAGGGTAACGCCAGCAACGTTGTCCTTCTTGGTGCGGATCTTGATCTGGGCCTTGGTGACGTTCTGGAGGACGACTTGGTTGATGTCGCCGGAGGTGAACTTGGCCTCGGCCAAGGAGAAGGCGGCCTCTTTCATAACATCGCCCATGAGAGTCTTGGTCTCGATGATTTTGCCGAGAATCATGCGGAATCGCATTTGCAAGGCGTCGGCCTTTTTCTTGAGGAGGCCATGGCCTTTTTGTGCACCCGCCAGACGCGATTTCATCAACATCTGGGCGCCACGGGACGGGAAAATGGGTAATCTATCCTTGCCTGACATTTTCTTGGTATTAATGGGTTTTCAAATCGATCAAAATCAGTCAGCTGCAATTGCGACTTTTAGCACGAACCCGTCCGAACAACGAACGAAGAAAAACTCCAACTGGGCTGGAAAAGCAGTGCTGCAAACACAATCGGCTAGGCCAGTGTTGACGGCGTCAACAGCATTTATCGAAATGCAACCATTTTAGAACAGCAGCTCAAAATATTATGTTTTTTTTTTAAATTTTAACTAGACGTAATGAAACAATAATTAAAATATGCATTCCCGTTTTTTTTTCTTTAGATAAATATGGCTTTTGCCGAAGAACTCTTTTTTTAATTTAATTTAAAGGTGAAGGAAACCTGGCAACTCTTGTCCATCAGCTGCGACTTAATCGAGCCAAAATCAAAACAAACCAACATTGGCCATGTTTTAAATAAGTTTTTCTCGATAACTACAAAAACAAATAGCCTAATAATAACTTTAATTGGGTGGTCTTTGCATGAGCTCCGGCTAAAAATCGGAGGTAATAATTTAACGTATTTTCCTCATCAGCTTAGTCTCTCTCACATCACTTGCCCGCCCGCCCGTCGAGGTTTACTTTTTAACAAAATGTTTGCCTTACACAAATTAGCTTTGTTACCAACAAAGCAAATCCTCAAGAGCATCCGGCAGCTGGCCCACAAACCAAAGAAAGTCATGGCCGCCGCAGCCAAACAGAACATGGTCCACTGTGAGCATATGCGTTATGTAAACCCGCATGTGAAGCTAAAAATTGAAAGCGATTTTGGTCTGCGCATCCAGCGGGCGGATGTCCACCAGTTTGTAAACGGCGATGTGCTTGTGGCCCAGCTGTGGGGCTGCAGTAAGCCTGCCGGTAATTTCCCAGCAGACCTGAGTATTTCCCTTAGCGAGGATGCCCTGTTTGCCCAGATAACCGCCAAGAAAACAAATCCAGCGTCTGAAGCGGACAAGGACACCACTTGTGTTCTCCAGGTCCCTCTGACCGCCAGCCTGCACGTGACCGGCCATGCGGACGTGTGGGTGGAGGATATGGACACGACAACCGTGAAAGTTAGCTCCCAAAACGGCCTCTTCACCAAGAACATCAAGGCCACCAAAATCCAACTCAAAAGCGACAACGGCCCGGTTCACTGCAGCAGCCTTTTGCTGGCGGAAACCACAACAATCAGCACTGAAAGTGGAGTAAGTCTGCGTCACTGAAATGTCTTCCCATTATTCACGCTTCTAATTTGCTTAGAATGTGGTGCTGGACAAGCTGCAGGGCGAGATTCTCCAGTGCGTGACACGAAGCGGCGATATAACCACAAACTGCTGCTATGTGAGCAACTCCAGGTTCCAAACGGAAACCGGCAGCCTGGACTTGAAAAACGTGCACAAGGCGGCGGCAGTGCAAGTCGACCAAGCGGCCGACCTTAAAATGAGTAAGGAGGGGATATAGAAAGTCCTTTAGATTTTAATTTCAATTGACTTTTCAGCTGGCTTTCATGGGCGTTTGGATTTGCGGACCAAAGGCGGGAAAGTGAGCCTGCAGTTGTCGGAAATCGAAGGGAAGTCCAGCATTGTGGCCGAGAACCTGGAAGCGCCGGCTGAGATCAATATATCCGATGTGATTGAGCAGGAAGTCAACGTGGAGGTGAATGCCACTCAAATCCAGCTAGACGAGTCCTTGCAACATTTAAGCGATGCGCTCAACAAGGAGCAGAATCAGTTTATCATAAACGAAGAGAAATCCCAAAAGGTCCAACTGAAAGTCAATTGTACGGGCGATAAAGGCGTTGTCCTGGGCAAGGAAAGCTGGCTGGATGCCATGCGCAAGTCCCTCAACATCAAGGACTAAGAACAACGATCTGGCATGACTTACACGTTTAATTAGTTGAAGTTTACGCTTATTTTTAACCTTAGCTTCCTACCATGTAGGCTGAAATACATAAATCGAGTTATACTTAAGTTGCGTGGGTGTGTGGGAGTTTTTGGGAGATGCAGCGTGCTTGGCTCCGTATATGAATTTATGCACTGAAAAGAGTATCAGTCAGTCTAATCGGTTACATCCTCAGCTTTGGTTAGGCTGTCGAAGGCCTTTTGAAATAATATCGAATCACTTTGACTGCTCAGGGCCAACTTGAGGTCGTCCCAGTCCTGCAGGCTGATGTCGGTGAGCTCCACCACCTTCAGCTGCTCGGAGTGGTTGGCCACGATGTTGGCTAATAAATGCAAAACCTTTTTGGCACACTCATCGTACTGGGCCTTCAGGGTTTCCTCCTCGGACTCGAAGTCATCCTGAGCGGGACTCGGCTCGCTGAAGTTCTCAATATGGCGTTGCAATTTGATCCAAACGCCCAGCAGAGCACTGAAGAAGTCCTTGTCGTAATAAAAACCCAGGCACTAAAAAAAGAAAAACTTGAATAGAAAAAGATTTCCTTTGGGTTGCGGCAGACTCACGTTAACCACGTGGATCAAATCCTCGATGCATTCCTCTTGCCGTTCGCTCAGAGGAATCAGGAGATGCGGCTTTTGCATGTAGCGCAAAATGTTGGTCAGGCAGTGGACCATGTTGGGGGCGTAGATCTCGGGAGCGCCATAGCAGGAGGGCAGTTGCGCCAGAATGGTCGATATGTTTAGATAGGTTTGGATCACCTCTAGATCACAGCCAGTTTTGGGTTCGCCAGGCTCATAGCCGGCGGCAGAATCGACCTCGTCGTCCTCGTCATCAGCCATTTCAGTATCACCTTCGGGATCGGCAGGACCAGCGCTGTGGCCGTCATCGTCGCTTTCAGCTAAGTCGGCTGGACTGGCCTTCGGCTTGGGGATCTGGTGCTGCCGCATCAAGCGCAAAAATGCGGTGTTCACTCCATCACAAAGTTCCTGGACTAGAAATATTTTCTCAAAGGACTTTAGTTTGTGGTCCGAGTTGGCGTTCTCCTCCTCCACGAGCGCGCAACTGGCCAGCACAGCATTCACGGCCTTCAGGCAGGCCACGAGCAGGTCGTCGTTCATCGACTGCTCCAAGATAAAGCCAAGATTCTGGGCCGCCTTGTCAAACGCAGCCAGGCTCTTGTAACAGCGCAGCGCCAAGTCCTCCTTGCCCGTCTTGATGTGGACCATTATATATTGGAGCAGACGCATTAGCTGCAAGAGGAGCATTGTGTCCATGCAGGTGGCCAGCTTCAGCAGAGTCTCCAGCCACTCGGGGTTTTCAGTCAGTTGCTCCACGCACTTTTCATCGGCGCACATATTGCCAATAAGACCCACCAAGATCTCAATGACGCGGACGTCGTCGGTGCCCTCGATGGCATAGACGAAGATCTCAGTGGCCTTGGTCTCGAGCAGCAATTTGACGACAGCGGGCTCCACGGACATGTCCCAGACCTTGCAGAGATCTTCCTCGATGGTTTCGGTCATTTGCTTGCGCTCGATGCTCTGACCTAGGGTAACTAGAGTTTGCAAGATGAACGCACTGCTGAACATGGTGTCGCCGACGGCGTCGCCGCGCATTCTTTGGAGGAGCTCGGCGTCCTCGTTGTTTGAATAGTTTTCTTCATCTTGGTTTTGGTTGGCGCGTGGGGATGGGGACTCTGCGTCCAGGGTGGCAGGCAATTGGACATTATCGGTTGATTTAGGTTCCTTACCCGGTGATTGGGACTGCTCAGCGGCGGGTGGACTTTGTGCAGCATCGTTGTCTAGTTTTTCTCTTTCCATGCTAATTTTTGGGGTTTTTTTTTTTTTGCAAAGAGCGCTTAAAATCGCAAAAATCGCATCAAGAAATCAAGAAAGCGCACAGCAGAGAATTAAGGGCTGCATTTGGCAGACGGAATCGATAGTTCTACCGATAACTGCAGTCAATTCAAACTGCGCGCGCATCGATAAAAGCGCGCGCGAGCCATATTGAAATTCAAACCTCGATTTATTTCTGTGTAGAGCTTTTTTATTTCTGTTTCGGTTTTCTTTCTCTTTGATTTACATTTGAAAAATATTAACCGTTAATCTGTGTAACAATTGATTTAATTCTGTTAACTTGTTGCTTATTGCTGCTGTGGTTTGGTGTCAACAACTTGTAACAGTGTAAAGAGAGTTTAATATTAGTAACATTCTGATGATATCCTGGCGTAATCCTTGAGTACTGACAGCATTGATATTTCAACAATATATTGTATAAGATTTGAGTTAGGACCGTAAATTTTAACATTTTCTCAGTTATACAGATAAATTTGCTCGTGCGCGCCATAACAAGCGATTCAACTACAATTGGGCTAACAGAATTCGCGCGACTTTGGCCTAAACATAATGAATAAATACGGATGTGTTCATGTGTGTTTGTTTCTTCGTAATATCGTAATTGTACATAGTTTGTGATTATGTAGATGGTTCTTTCAAAATACTCGAAAATCAAAATACAAACTAAAAATAAATAAACTAAAATAAGAAAATAACTCCCCGTTAGCATTTCCCAAGCTGCACCAGGGGAGGCGGTAATAAAATGAAATATCAAATCAATTTAAAAGATATAGTTAAATACAAAAATAAAGCATAACTGAAGCAATAATTGTGCATTACTCAAAACCGCTATTGACAATCTTCTCGTCCTCAATACGCCTGAGTAGAGTTGCGTCCTGGCAACTACACTGGGACTCTAGCCAAGTACTGAGGTCGGTTTAGGCCACGGCATCGGTGGCGCACTCTTCCTCGACGGTGATGTACATACCCTCCTCCTCGTAGGCCGAGTCGTGCTTGGCCAGGATGCGCAGCAGCGGACGCAGACGCAGCCACCACTGCTTCTTGGGGATGCGTTGCCTGCGGGAAACCAAACGATTAATTCGATAACTTTTTGAATAATCGATTTCGGACTCACTCGAAGTTGGTCTCGGCAATGAGATCCACCAGGGGAGTGAAGCTGTACTGGCGCGACACAATGCCCAGCAAGGTGGCCGTGTCCGGGGACTTGCAGTTGACCACGCCCTTGTCGTTGATATTGTCCTTGATCTTGCAGGCCAGCCAGTCGACGCACTTGGCCGCCATTTTGGTGCCCATGTTGCGGTCGAAGGGAGTGGGCGAGCCGCCCTGCTGCATGTGACCCAGGATGTTCATGCGGCAGGTGAAGAGACCCTTGCCCTCCTCCGAATACAGACGGTAGATGAAGTCCGTGGAGTAATTCTCGCTGGCCTTCTCATTGCGCAAGATCAGACCACGCGACACGCCCTCGGCCATCTTGGAAGCCATGTGATAGACGTCCTGCTGCAGATCCTTGATCGAGAACTTCTCCTCGAAGATGTAGGCCGCATCGGCGCCGCCGGCCAGGCCGGCCAGGGTGGCCAGGTAGCCGCAATAGCCACCCATGGTCTCGATCACGAAGACGCGGCGCTTGGTGCCCTGGGCCGATTGGCGGATACGATCGCAGATCTCGGTGATCTCGTTGAGGCCAGTGTCGCAGCCCAGGGAGAACTCAGTGCCGGGCACGTTGTTCGAAATGGTCGACGGAATGACAACAATGGGGATGCAGAACTCGGGGTAGTTGTCGCGCTGGTCGGAGATCTGGCCAGCGGCATGGTAGCTCTCGAAGCCGCCAATGATCAGGAGGCCCTGGATGTTGAACTCCTTGAGGCGGGCAGCAATCTCCTTGAACTTGCCCTCGGGCAGAGTGCGCTTGGTGCCCAAATAGGCTCCGCCTTGGCCTACCCAGCCAGACACATCGGACCTGAAACAAGATCTCTTTGAGCATCAGAAATTCCTATTGGACACGAAAACTCACCAGCCCAGCTCGCGCACATTGCCGGCAATGAGGCCCTCGATGCCGTCGTTGATGCCGTAGACCATGTCGCCGCGGTAGATGGCATTGCGGACGAAGCTGCGGACAGCAGCGTTCATGCCGCAGGCCGGGGCTCCTATGTGCATGACGGCCAGTTTGTAGCCCTCGATGCCCTTGCCGTCGGCGCCGAAGCACTCCTTGGGGGGCTTCAAGCGGGTGAGCATCTTGTAGGTCTCGAGGTTGCGCTCGAAGGAGCGTCCGCGCAGCTTGACGGCGTCGGCCCAGCGCTTCTCTTTCATGGCCTTGGCCACGGCCTGGGTGCGCTCCACGCATTCCATGAGGGGAACTCGCACCGCTTGATTGCCGTCCAGGGAGATGACCACGGGCACGGAGTCCTTGGTGGCCTCCATCAGAGCCAAGGTGGCCTCGGCGCCCATGCGGCAGCCCTAAAAAAAACAGTTTTAGTGTTTGCTGGGGAATTGTGGCAGCTCTACTCACCAAAATACGATCGAAGGCGCTAGGGTTGCCACCGCGCTGCACATGACCCAGGACAGTGATGCGGGCATCGTGCTTAAGGCGCTCGTCGATAACCTTCTTCACATCCTCGCCTGTGATGGCCTTGCCCTCGCGGTCCATGGCGCCCTCGGCCACAATCACAATATTCAAACGCTGGCCGGCCTTACGCTCCTATCGAGTTATCGAAAAACAAACATTACAATCGTGAATCGGAAATCGCGAACAAAGTGCAGTAGAAATGAGAGAAGCTTACAAATGAATTGAAAATTATGCGAAAATTAAAGCAAACAAATAGAAAAGCCAAAAGCCCAAGATGTAAGGCGGGTAAGTTTTAGTTGGTAAGGGTTTTTTGTTTTTCGAAACGTTTATGGCCGAAAAAGAAATGAAGGATAATTGAGCAATGAAAGTCGGTCGGTCGATCCAAGACTCATTAAATTTAGTCAAATGAGGACAAGAGACCAGAACCAGCAGGCAATTAGGTGAACCATGGATCATGATAGATGGCAGTAAGACCCACTTACTTGGTTTCAAATGGCAAACAAAATAAAACTAAACCCAAAGATCTTTTGTTTATGAGGAGAGCAAGCAGTAAACTTCTAAAATAAAAGGATATTATGACTAAAAAGCGCCACCCATAGGAGATCCAAAACGTAAAGCCAATTGCGGGAATGGGACTCCTTCAAAACCAACTGTCCTTTGAGGCAGTTGGGCTGGGGAGGGGGGGATTGTGAGAGAAGCTTGAAGACGTTACGAAACTTTTGAATGGACCTTAAAATCAAAATTAGTAAGTCCCGTTGAGAGCAGGAAGGACATTAAAACTAAGGAGACTACGCTCAGCGCCAATTCTGCTGACCTGATCGAGTTTCTTGCAAAGCATATCCTGCCAGTCCGTGGGCACTGGCTCTTCGGGTATAAACATAAAATCAGCCTCAGTAGCTATAGCTGTTGAAATGGCCAAATAACTGAAGAAACAAAAAAAGAGTATAAAAAAAATAGATCGATGGACATGAAATGTGAAAAGTTATTTACACAACACAAATGGGGGGAGGGGAGGACACAGGAGGGAAATTAGAAGCTCTGAAAATTGGCCTTTGGCCACCGAAAATCATAAAAAAAATGTGTGCAGGACGAACAGATCCTTCCAACTGGCTAGAAAACCGCTAAACTAAAAAGCCATAAACGTTCTCGTGCTTGTGTAAATGAGTGTGTGTTTGTGTCTTTTTACAGCGGTTCTACAGAATTCTAGGCAACCGAAAATAAGAAAGCAACTAAAGATTCGAATCGTCTTCAGTTAGAGATAAAAGATCCGCTCTTGCCTGGGCCAACTGACAGCAGAGCCGATCGGGCCAATCGGTTTTCGGCGGCATTTCGGGTATGAAAATGAAATCAGCCTCACTGGCCAATCCGGCAACCAGAGCTAAATAACTGCAAGAAAGAGAGTACACAATTGCAGAGCATAGGGAAACAAAGAGATCTCCACACACACACACACACGCACACACACACAGACAGACAGAGAAGAATGAACTTCAAGGATCCTCGGAGAAAGGCTTGCCTGTTCCAGCTTGCTGACCAGCCGCTCGGGCCAATCCTCGGGCGGCGGGTATTCGGGCAGGAATACATAATCCGCCTCGGATATAATTCCAGCTACAACAGGTAAATAACTGTAGATATTGAATGGATTTTCGCATTACATCATCGTCGTCTTGAACCAGAGAAGCCGCAGCGCCACACACAGATGGTTAGAGAACCGCCCACACCCGGGGAAGTCCCGTTAGCTTACCCGCAATTGCGACCCATGACCTCCATGATGAACGTGCGCTGATGGGAGTAGGCGGTGCTGGAAATGGCATCGATGGCCTCAATGATGCGGTGCAGGGCCGAGTCCGTGCCGATGGTCATGTCCGTGCCACAGAAATCGTTATCGATAGAGCCCACCTAAAGCAATCGATAGATTAAAGACCAGTCGAGTTTTTAAAAAGCCGAACTTACCAATCCCACAATATGGAGGACGCTGAACTTCTCATGCTGCTCCTTGGTGATGGTGCTGTTCTTGAGGAGCTCCTCCAAAAGGCTGGGCCACTCCTGGCGGAACAGATTGGCGCCGGTGAGGGAGCCATCGCCGCCGATCACCACCAGGTTGGTGATGCCGCGCTGGATCAAATTGTTGGCGGCCTGCAGGCGTCCTTTGCGCTCGCGGAAGTCCATGCAGCGGGCCGAGCCGATGATCGTGCCGCCGCGATGGATAATCGAGGACACCGAGGCCCAGTTCGCCTCCTGGATGCAGTCCCCGCCATCCACCATGCCCTGGTAGCCCTCGCGGATGAAATAGGCCTACAAAAAAGACAAGGAAAGCTTTTAAAAAGTACAGTCATCGCGGTGTTTGGAGTTCTTAGGAATCTGGGGGGTAAATCTGAGAGAATCGCAATCTCGCCTTGGAATTGTTTATATTTCTTATCTGGGATCTGTACACCGTTTCTAGATACTCTACCGGCTTCTATAGATCGGTTATCAATGGCAATTATATGGGCAGAGTTCAACTATCATTCATTTCAAGCATGTCGAGCGAGAAATTCTACAACTTTTGCGGTTTGGTTTGTGGGTTGATTTTTATGGGCCCCCTCCCCCCGAGGCCTAGACAAGGTTTATGGGGTAAATTGATTAAAACCAATCGTGGCAATTTCTGTCAATCACCTGGGAACCGCTCAAAAGTCCCTATCAGTTCAGTTTGGGGAACGCGACTGATAAGCCCAAAGCTTTGCCTATAAATTTTGGGATGTGTAATACAAAATGCTTTCGGAGTCCGTTGACTTGGTTCGGGTTGAGGTTTCTTATTTATGGGTTCATCTTCGATTCCGAAACGTGAGTAACTCGAGGTTTTGTGGGGGGAAAAGGAAACGAAAGTTTCGCATACGAAGTCCAAAATATGACGAAGACCACTGATAATCGGAGTTACCCAATAGAACCGAAAATATAGGCATTTCTATCCTACGAATTCCACATAATTTTGGTTATAAATTTAAGATATGTTCAAATTAACCGAGAAAAGATTGCTAGCAATGGGAAGACTCAATACAGAAGTTTTTGAGATATAGTCTCCAAATTAAAGCAGTGTTATCTTAAAGATCTTGAAAGAATCCCATAAAGTAAAGAGCACAATTAATGAAGAGCGTACATAAAAAGTATTAGAACTATCTTATTTCGTCAATTGCACAAGATTTTGGAATCTTGAAGCACTTAAAGAGAAAACAAGCTGCGCCTCTCGTTTTATAGAATTATAGAAAATGACGTAATAAATAAGAATAAATATAAACTGCATTTTAAGGAATTCCTAAGTTCCAGAATATCAAAAATTACCTAAATTGAGATTTTTTAGGGAGGCTTCTTCCTTAATTCGTGGAATTCATAAGATTTTGGAATCTTGAACAATTAAACACAGAAAAAACCACGCCTATTGATTTATAGGAAATGACATTCGAAAAGTGTCTTTAAAAAAAATTTGAATCGCTGTTTCTTATAAAAGCCTTTCTTAATTCGTGGATTTCATAAGATTTTGGAATCTTAAACAATTAAAGACACAAAAACCACGCCTTTAGAAGCCTTTTTTCAATTTTTGGGTTTCACAGGATTTTGGAATCTTGAATCATTTAAAAAACAAATCGCTCCTCTCTCTTTTTTTTAGGATTATAGGAATTGACGTTAAAAATGAGAATAACTGTAAACCGAGAACTTGAGAAACTCCTAAGTTCGAAAAGAGTAATTAAAAAATGTTGAAATTGAAGTTTTGTTATAGAAAGAAGGCTTTCTTAATTCTTAGATTCCACAAGACTTTAGAATCTTGAACCACTTAAAAACAAACCACGCCTCCCTTTTTTTTACGATTATAGCCAATAGCTTTAAAATTAAGAATAATTATAAACTGCAGTTTAAGAAATACCCAATTTCGAAAAGAGTATTCAAAAAATGTTCAAATCGAAGTTTCTTATAGAAGCCTTTTTTAATTCGTGGTTTTCGCAAGACTTTGGAATCCCAAAAAACAAACCCCACCTCCCGTCTTATATGATTATGAAAAATGATCTTATAAATAAGAACAAAGACTATTCAAAAATTCTTCAAATCGAGGTTTCTTTAAAAATGAAGCCTCTCAGTCGAAAAATCTCCCACTTTCATTAATCGGCAGACAGTGAATACTCTTTTTAGATTAAAAAAGAGTAGCCCGAATAATTCTAGCGTTAATGAAAATCGAAAACTATCCCCAAAATAAACTCAATGCCAGCAGCCGACCGACCCACCGACCGACTGGCTGTGTGTGTGTGTCGGTCAGTCTTTGGTGGTGTGAGTGACTCTATTTCAAATTGTTGTTCTTATAGAAATCGGTGAGCATCTGGGGTTATCTAACGCTAATTGAGCATAATACCAGACTCGACGACAGCCCCATGGAATTGGCAAAGTTCGCGGCCTTCGTTGACCGATAAGAGGAGCCCAAGACCAACGCCAACCTGCTGGAATGAGGGGATGCCTGGAGGGGGTGGGGGAAGGGGTGCACTTGACAGAGGTCACGAGTACTCACCTTGCAGCCGAGATAGATGGCCATGCGGACGCAGGCACGGACAGCGGCGTTCATGCCCTGGGAGTCGCCGCCGCTGGTGAAGACGGCCAGGCCCTTGTCCTTCTGGGAGCCGCGGGCGAGGAAACGTTGATGGTTATCGGCATCCATGGTGGCGTTGCGTTTATCAATGGTAGCTTAAAGGATACGCACTACACACACACACACACACACGCGCAGAGGCACTGTTACTTTGTGAGTTGGTGGACAAACCGACCGAGCGATTTGCAAGCCTTGAAGTGAATGAGCGAATTTTTTTGGAGAAGTCAAAAGACCGGACCGGAGGAGGAGGCTCTGCAATTTTTGGTTTAATTGGCGAAATCGTAAAAATCTTTTGGTCGCGATTGCTGGCACGGCTCTGGCTGACAATTTCCAACGTATCTGACCGCCCTGGCAGACAGAAAGAGCGCGAGCGAGCGAAAGAGAGCGGGCGGAACGGAGCGGCGACGCAAGTTTTGACGTTTCAAGGTGACCTTCCCGCTGCAAACGCGCTTTCAATACGTTTCGCGGCGAGCGCACGCAGAGCGAGCAAGAGAGAGCGAGAGAGAGCGCCCGCAGCAGAAGCAGCGACGAGAAGGCTTAAGCCGTTTTTTTTGTGGCGTTGATGCAACAACGCAAACGCACGCAAACTGAATAAGGCTCCTGGGCAGTGGCCGAGTTAACTGCGGCAGATTGTATAAGTATTTCGGAGCGCGGCGAGATAAGATTGAAAATGACCAATTTCGCTGGCTTTGTAATGCGCTTTTTTCATTTGTTTACCCCGACCGACGGAAGAGGCCAGCTGTTTGCCAGCTGGGCGTCGTAAGCTTTGCAGCTGAAAGCTCTCGGCCTGCAGCCAATCAGAAGAGAGCGCGAGCGCGAGTGGCGGCGCTGTGGTGAGGCGATTTCCGTTAAGCTTTTGAATGTTTATCGATACTCACGAAAGGCAATCGATTGGGCGCGTGCACGTAGTTGACGACATCGTAGAAGGTTTTGATGCAACCCTGGAACTCTTTGTACTCGGCCTCGCGCTTGGCGCAGAGTTCCTTCAACTCGGGCGTCATTTCATCATCGCCGCCTTTGTCCTTGCCGCAACTGGAGGACTGCAGCCCAACAATAAATTTAAGATTTCGTAAAATTACTTCCCCTTACCTTTCGCTTGATGACCGACCAGACTTCCCGCTCCATGTGCCTGACCACAGCCGACGGGTCGGCCGCACTGGCAGGCGCGGAGGGAAATAGTTTTCCCAGCACCGAAATGGGCTGGCCCTGCTGTTGCGAAGTTCCGAAGAGACTTTTTGCTGCCCCAGACTCACCCAACCCGACCAGGTCCTCCGATCTGCCCAGCCGATCCCTAAGATAAGTCACGGCCTGCTGGGTATCGTACTGCTTCCTGGGCAACTGACTAAAAAAGGACATCGCTCTTTAGAGATCAGATTATCTCCCAAGACTTTGCTTACTTTTCGGGTTTATCGACAAGATCGTGAACCGCCTTCAGTATGGCATGCACTTGCTGGGGATTATCGTACAAATAACGGTAATAAAGACCAACGTCGTGTTCTCTTAGGGATAATATATATTGGTACTTGTCGATGGGATCGGTTAGGATATCCAGGAAGCTCTTGATGGCCGTCAGCTCCTCGATGAAGCGGGGCTGTTGGTAATGCGATTCAACGTCCTTGCCGTCCTGCGCCAGCCGCTGCACCAGCTTCAAAACGAAATATACAATATCTGGATACTGGATACTCTTTTTCTGGAACCCACCTTATTGATGAGGGCCTGGCGTCGGCCTTTGCCATCATTGCTGTCTCCCTCCCAATTGTGGTACAGCCGTTGAGCGGCAGCATTAAAGCACTTGGTTTGGTATGTGGGAAAAAGGATCTTGACCTGCAGGATACTAAAATCGAAGGAATCAAGTGTTATAGTTGCTTATTTTAAGGGATTTGGGAGGTGACTTGCCATGTTTTGAATTTGGATAACACTCGGAATTTGTATGGATACATGCCCAATTTAAAAGCTATAGTAATATTGCATTGAGAACCGTTAGTCCTCCTCCCACATAATGGATGCAACTGTGACGATTGTTAAATTTATTGTTTTTAAAATTTTTCTTGATCAATTGAAAATTCAGCCTGCTTTCATTTTATAAATGAAACTACGCCCACTTCGATGGGAAAAACGAACCAAAAAACTCTCATCCAGGTGGAAAACTCAGGATCCAATCCAACTTCTAGGATTTTTTTAAAGGATTGCAATTTCAAGAATCTTTAAGGAACCTTTAATTTATTTTTTTTTATGCCCCTTCTTCGATTCCTTAAAACACTTCAGTCCGAAGAATCTTTAAGAACCCTTTAATTTTTTTTTAAACTGCCCCTTCCCCCACTAAAAATAACACGTTATTTTTTTCTGGATTTTTTTTATTTTATATTTTTTTTGCTGGTAATTAAGAAACTGTAATTTCATAAACTTAAATTTCCACTCATCCATTTAACTTGCCTGCTTTTCCTGTTAAGCACATTTTGCAATTATGTACTTAATTTATAAATTTCTTTCTTTTTATTTATGCAATAAAAGAAAAAACTCCTGATTTGTATTATAAGTAGTCCCCATTTTTTGGTATTATATCTTTTTCGGGAGTTTCTGCTTTTACGGAAATACAAAATCCATATTCTCGAAGCTCTCCAATTCCTCGAGGATGGCAAAGTTCTTGCAATCCACACAAAAAATATACTGAGAGAAATCGAAAAATATTTGTTGTTTTTTGTTTTTCATTTTTATTCCGGTAGTTAAGAAACTGTAATTTTATAAGCTTGATTTTCCTCATCAAATTCGCCGCCTTTAATTACACAAATCGCATTTCCTTGAAGGAAACCCAAAAGGCTCTCAAATTGTACTCCCCATTTTGATATTTTGCATGAGATAAACTCGCCCTTCTCTCTTTTAGCAGGATTGGAAAAATATTGAAATGAGAGCGTCCTCTTTACTGGAGTTGACTGTACTTTTCGCACGGATGAAACAACAAATAGTTCAAATACATTGAGACACATCGAGAAAGACACCGATTAATTCACACATACGTAAAATTAGCTGAGTGCTTGGGAACATTTAGAGATTTCATAACGACGCACAAATTTACATAACTATGTTAAGGAATCGAAGTGCTGTTCTGGTTTTGGGGGGCGCACAATAAAACTCATGCGCCCCGGAAATGAACCTTTCGAGCGAAGGACGCAGGGGGCTGTTGGGTCCTTGGGCAGGGGCGGGGAAAATCAATTGAATTTAAATTGTACACAACATTTTCGGGGGTTTTCTTATATGGAAAACAAAGGAATTTACATTTATATAGCTTAGGGTTTCTTATATTTTCAGGCATTATTTCATTAAGCAACAAATTCGAGCAGTTTTCTTCGCGAGGCAATAAAAACAAAACTCATAAAAAGAGGAGAAAAATAAAATTGGGATAAATTTGGTTTTTCGGTTTTTTTTATTTTTATTATTTAGAAAAAAAGAATTACAAATGATACATAATTTGTTTCTTTTGGTTCGTGTGGTTTCTTATTTCTTGCTGGATGTTTTGATCTTCATGATGACGAAAAGTTTTTAACGTTACGGAGTTACAAACCGATTTTCTCAGGGGAAACTGAATTCCATTTTTATTTGTAATTAAAAAAAAATAATTAGCAATTTAAAATTAAAAAAATCTTTTTCACTTGACTGTTTGCGGGCTGTTTTTTGTGTTTAAGGAAAGAAAACGATAACGACGTCTAAAAAAAATTCACAGCAATGCAGCGCGGACTGGCGGAGGCTCAGGAGGCGGAAGGCAGGGAATCACCAGAAAAATAAATTAAAATCGGCAAAACAAACAGCGGAATATACGAAAGAGAAATCGCAGGCGAGAACCGCAGTCCGCCGGCCGCCGATAACGATAACTATCGGCGGCCGGTTCGGTTCTCGAGCCCGTTAGACGCTTACTGCTTTTTGTTGCTTTTACAGTAACTGTACTTTTTGGATAGTTTGCTTTTTATGCTTAATGCGATTTTATAGATTTTGAGAGAATATTTTTATAGACTTTTCAGTTGGATTTTTTTGTTATACATTTTTTAGTTTGGTTTTTTTTTGTGTGTAAGTAGCAATTAGAAAAACTTATCGGATCTCTGCCAGTTTTGCCTGAAATTTGTCAGACTCTTTTTCTCGGCTTTAGGTTTGTTGTGGTTTTTGCTGCGGCTCCGCTCCTCTCCGTTTGCGGGGCGAGTGGCTCCGTCCAAAATTGTGGTTGTTGTTGGTTTTATGGCTGTTTTTATTTTCTGCTGCTGCTGCCTGGTTTATAGATCTTGTTGTGGATTTTATCATATTTTCTTTTTAGCTTTTTGTTGGTATTACTGAATAATATTTTTGTTTTTTTTCTTGCATAGTCAAAAAGGAAACATATTTTTTTTACGTTTTTTTTTTCTTTTTGTGGTTGTTGTTGTTGTTTTAGTTGTTTGGTTAGTTGTCACCGCCTTCCTGTGGCTCATCCCCATCGCCCTGGGTATCAGAGGTCCAGAGAGTCAGGTTGTCTCTCAACAGTTGCATAATGAGTGTTGAGTCTTTGTAGGAGTCCTCGTTGAGGGTGTCCAGTTCGGCTATCGCGTCATCGAACGCCTGCCAACAAAAAAACAAAACATTAGAAAGAGTTCAAGAATTGAATAATCCAAAAATAAAATCGCCTTTGGGAAGTACAAAATTGCGTAAGAATTTCTTCGTCTTTTTAGTAGAGCAGCGTTCAAGGATTCAGTTCCTATCGAAGGTGTGGGGGGTTTTTTTGGTTTAGTACACACAGCGAGTTTCGGGGTTTTAGTGCAAACACAAAACACAACAAACAAAACAGCAAAGAAAACAAATTTAAAAATGCAAAAGGAAAACGGTAGAAAATTATTAAACCTGTTTGGCTAAATGACAGGCCCGCGCCGGTGAATTGATAATTTCGTAATAGAAGACGGAAAAGTTCAGGGCTAAGCCCAATCTGATTGGATGGGTTGGCTGCATTTTGGTTTTTGCAATATCGAACGCCTCCTGATAGGCTTTTTTCGAGTCCTCCACGACGGCTGGACGAACGACAGTGTAGGTGGTTGGTTGTGTGTGTTTTGTGTGTGTGCGTGTGTGTGAGATGAGTTTAAAAATAAAAAAGAAAAACAAAGAAGAATTAGTAAAGATGATTTTGAACGCTCTCTACTTAAGATTAAAGATATTCCTCGATCCTAACGCATTTTTGTTGACCTTCCCAAGTCGGCCGAGATATTAACCTGTTTGGCCAACTGGCAAGCTTTCTCTGGAGAGTTCAAGATCTCATAATAGAAGACTGAGAAATTAAGTGCAAGACCTAAGCGGATGGGATGTGTTGGCTGCATTTTACCCTTGCTGATATCAAATGCATCCTGGTAAGCGGTCTGGGAGTCGTCGACGACAGCTAGAAATTTCCAAATTTTATATAAACACATTCACACTAAATTCTACAAAAATCTCTTGATCCTTAAATATAACTTGGGGGCGGGGTGGGGTGGGGTACTTACTGTTGCGTGCGTCTCCTGTGGCCACCTCGGCTAAATACCTGTAATAATCGCCCTTCATCTTCAGGTAGAAGACCTTGCTCTCTGGATTACTGGCTTTTGGAATAAGATATTTGTCCAGGAGACCCTAAAAAAGGACAAAGAGGAACGTTATTTATAGGCTTGTGTGTTTAGGCTCGCGAGCGGGGGGAGGGCAAGCTGACTGACATTTTACACTTGAAATCGAATTAAAAGTCCCGCCAGCCAGCCAGTCAATTCAACTGCCGCTTCCGTTTCGTTTTTGGACGGAAATTGATTTTTTTTTCCATGTTTTGTTTCAAGACTTTTCAAGGGGGTGGGGGGTTGGCCACTCAATGGAAAATTTCTATTTAAAAATAGAAATTTATTGATTCCAACACACAGACGAGCCGCCGCGTTGGCAACAAACCAAAACAGACGACCCGCGAGCCTCCCCCAGGCAAACTTCAAAGCGCTCCCCCCCCCCCACCCCCTCCCCCAGGCGCTTTTCTTTATGTCTGCGGCTCGATGTAATTAGACGAGGAGGTGCCAAGCATAAAAAAAAACCCCGCCTATTGGCGTCTGCGCATTGACCTATGGTCCGTTATTCTGGTAATTGTTTCACTTTGATGTGTGAGGGGGGTGGGGGAGGACTTACCAGGACATCATAGCAAATTTCTCTAAGCTCTTTCTCCACACGCTCTCTGTACTCGCGGGCGAGCTGTTGTTTTCTGGCGGAGGCTTCGGTTTTCTGCTCAATGGAGGAAATCACACGCCACGACGATCTGTAAAATTACCCAAAATATAAGTTTACTGGAGCGAGGGGTGGGGGGAGGAAAACTCACCTGCGCGCACCAACAACATTTTTGTAGGCAACGGAGAGCAGATTTCTTTCCTCATTTGACAGTTCCACGCCGGTCTCTGTGACTGATTTCATGGCCTGGGCCATGTCATCATAACTGTAAATAAAAAACAGGTGAGACATCATTTGCTGTCTCAACCTGTTT
>JBAMCP010001266.1:0-22858 GCA_037075105.1 Lissocephala sabroskyi | reverse complement strand
GCACGCCACGTTGGCACTTCGAGAATGGAATTCTGTGGCTCGGATTTAGCACTAAATTGCGGCTCCTCAGGGGACCCGAACACAAGGCAGTTGAAGGAAGAAAAATTTCAAAAGCTCTTTGAAAAAATCGAAATCTGATTTGGTCTAAAAAAAACTAAAGCTCTCTAATGAATTGAAGGAAATTCAGAAGTAGACAGAAAACTTAATTTAAATCGAAAATATTCTTAGAGTAAGAAAATCTTTAAAGATCTTTTGCTAATTCGAAATCTAAAATTAATTAAATTAAATTACTAACCAGTTATTAATAAAATGGAAAATTTTCAAACCAAAAAAAAAAATCCCATTCTGGAAGATTTATTTGTAAATAATATAAAGTTATTCAGCAAAATATCTTTATAGATTTCTAGGCTGGTTGAAAATTCCCAGATAAAATAAAACTAAAATTCTTTAATGAATTCAAGAAAGTTCAGAATAAAGCTGATAGAAAATTAAATTGACAACAAAAATATTCTTAGAAAAAGACAATTGACAATCTGATTACCTGTAGAAGATAAGAAAAAATTCATAAATAAAAAAAAAAGGAATTATAAGCCAGTTTTTTTTTAGATTTAGCAACTTTCAAACAATCCCATTCTTTAAGAGTTATTTTTAAATAAATTAAAATTATTTCCACTAAAGTATAATAGATAAGAAGCAAACCGTCTTTGTAGATTGCTAGGCTTCTTGAAAATCTCTAGAGAATTTCAAATTATTATTACCAATATTAAACAGAGAAAAGTCTTCTTTAGGATTCCTAAAACTCTCCAGAAAAGTGCTTCCTCCCCCCAGAAATGCTGAATCCAATTACGATTCCCCCAGGGAGAAAAATTAACTACCCTGGGCATCGAGGAGGACGACAAACGATCGCATTAGGATTCCTGAAAATGCATTAAAATGGCGACGCACCCGGCCGATAAATGCGGTACTGATTGGCACTGCAACAAAAGCAGCGCGCCAACAAATTAAGCCATTTAATCAAAGAAGAGATGACCAAGCACGCGTTGCACGTTGTCACTGCCACACCCCCCGAGGTGGCAGGGGTAGGCCGGCCGGCCGATCACCACACCACACCCTGCAGGAATTGCCAGCTGACCGGGAGGAGAGAGATGTCTGGGGTGGGATTGGTGGGGGTGGCACCCCCCAGACGACAGCAGCCACTCAAAGTCTCTACGGACAATACGTGCGAAAAGCGTGGCCAAGGAAAAGCGGAAAACTCCGGACAGCTGGTGACAAGCAATTGTTGTCCTCTTCAAGGGGAGACAGGGTGTTTCCTGTGTCTGAGAGGCGTTTGTTGGCTGGTGGTGACGGTGGTGGTGGTGACAACGGTGCGTGTCCCTTGACGAGGTGACGCATGCGATGAATTAAAGAGCCCGGAGACCTGGCCGGAGTTGGGTTTTTGCGGGGCTGCGGTTGTCCGGCTCTGCCGGATGCACGTGCAGACGGCAAGCGGATGTAATTAAGGATTTTTTTGCACAAGGAAATGCTGTCGTAGGACACTGGAAAATTGGCGCAGCACAAAATGAAATTCACATGGTTTCCCCCAAACACTGAATGACCTGATCTCCCCGCAATCCTTTGCCTGCAATTGACGGCATTTATTCTGATTAGGGACGACTTTTCGGGTGGCTTCTTATTAAATAAACAAAAATAATGAATGAATTTATGGCTGGCGGCTTGCCCTAGTCGAATTTATTGGCAGACAACAGACCCGCGGCCATCCAGCCACCCAACCACCCTCGTCGCTAATAAGCCACCCAGAGAAGGCCAAATAAAATGTGGCACGAGTCTAATAAAATAAAAATCAACCACGGCCCACAACAACAACAAGAAGCACATCATAAAATTACTATGTACCCTCTCGCATACATATTTATATAGATTTATATAGGAGCCCGGGCAGGGGAGCCGGCAAGAAGTCCTAACGAAGACGCGACTTGAATTTCTTCGCAATTTAACTTTGTTATACGCCCATAAACAACAACCGAGCAGGAGGGGATGGGAGACGCCAAGGGGCCTCTCCAAATACCATCATAAATACGATAACCAGAGCCCCAAGCCGCCCGGGAGGTCCCTGGCCAAAAAGAGGAAAATAAGGAGCCGGAAAGTTCACAAGTGCCAAACAAGCGAGCGCATAAATAAACTTATCGATATGGTGATGTATGTGATTGGGCATGTCTCTGATGTAGACAATTTACAACACTTCACATGACAGCCGAAAGAACACACAGCCGGGGAGGGAAGGCAGCCAAGAGTCGCTTAAGATAGCAGGTAGAATTATCAACGATTTGTGGAAGAAGCTGTCCAGAAGTTACCCTCAGAGCAGTTGCTTAGGTACAGAGCAATAGATTTTTATGAATGGAGAATCTATTACCTAGTTTTCTCCTAACTTTCTGTTAATTTCATGACAGCCGAAAGAACACATAGCCGGGGAGGGAAGGCAGCCAAGCGTCACTTAAGATAGCAGGTGAAATTATCAACGATTTGTGGAGGAAGCTGTTCGAAATTTACCCTCAGAACGGCTGGTTAGGTACAGAATTAAATGATGTTTTAATGCTCAATAGATCTTCATAAATAGAGAACCTAATAACTAGTATTCTAGTAGCTGAACTTTAGGTTCTTTAGATGGGTAATGCGCGAATTGTCTTCCGCTTCGTAACTTCTCTTCTTTCATACCCTTCAGGGGTAAATTTTTCTAATTCGCGATATTAACAGGCAGACCAAAAGATATAGATAATACCAACAAAAGATTCGGGAAAATGTGTCATTAAGAAAGTTTTATAATTCAAATTTATCAAGAAAGTTTTAAGGAATTTGAACTTTCCATTAAAATATTAATATCCTTCAAATTAAATTCTTCTTTCAGTCTTTAAATTTAAAAATATTTCTTTAACCTTTTTACGTTATTATTTATATATTTGTTTACTCTTTTTCTACTTGAAAATATTATTTATTTATTTATTTAGACTGTTTTTGAGCATATCCAATGCTGTTTTATTATTCGTCCAATCTGGTTGGGGTCGCATTCCCCTCTGGGCCCATTTACAAATCGTTTACTTAACATCCGTTATTCCCCCATCCTTTGGCCGGCGCCTACTTTGGCTTCCCCCCTTGAATGTCCTTGCAGAAACCGCTTTTCCCCATAGTGATTGAAAAAGGAACGTTTTCGGCATCTCTAATGGAACCGACCAACTTGAAATATTCTCTGGAGTGCCGAAACGCGTGCCGCCGGCAGCACCAAAAAAAAGGAATAAAAAAACCTCATTTATTTGATGCTAAAATGATGCACAATAAGAAGGACAACAACAACGGACAAGCAACCATTTCTCTTGGCCGTCGAGTCCGTCGGTTTGTTTTTTTCGCACATCATCCGGCAGATTTTTGTTGTCCCCGCCGCCATTGTTACGGTCGCCATCGCAGTACGTTTTATGGTATATAGATAAATGCTACACCCCCTCCCACACCCACACACACACACACGTTAAGCAGTTGTGTATGTAATGCAATCATGATTTTAAGCAGCTTTAGTGCTACCCCTACCGGGAGAAGAGAGAGCACTCCAATTTCCTCGAAAGGACGTTTCGTCTCGCAAACGCTGCTTAGTGTTTAGCAGCAGGACGTGGTGTCCCCGTCCGGAGGCATGAAATTTTTATTATTATGTCGAAAGTTTTCCGCTGCCACCATGGCTCGTGTTATTTGAGAAAGATGAACTGGTCAACGGACACGGCCCCGGCCAAAATGAAAAAGGATACCCAACTGCCGCCCTCCGGGTAATGCACTGCATTTAATCTTCGAAATTCGTGTTTCACCGACAGCTTCTCATTTTTGGATCTCTCAGTTTACATTGACAAAAGACTGGCGATTTGATAGAAGAGAAGAAGAGAATGAAAGGAAGCCTGTTCTTTCGTATGGATAATTAGGAAATTAACAGAAAAGCTAACAATCTTTATCAGTCGGTGATTATAATCATTATTTCCTTAATGCCAACCCTTCTGCTGTTTGAGGTTTAATAAAACTTAATCACCTATAATAAACCATTAATTATAATTATTCAAGCTTTAATTTTGGCCGTTCCCATAATAATTTTATTGCTCTTTTCTTCTTCTCGGCTTTATTTAACTTCCTTTGCAATAACCTACATGCAATTCTATTTGTTGATTTGGCAAATGTTTTTATTTGATTAATTCCCCACGACAGCGAGCGCTGTTTATTTGCATTTGAAGTCGAGTTGCTGACATAATGAATGCATTGAGCGACATGAATGTCCACTCGTAAACACGGTTATCTAATATTCTATTAATTACGTTATGTGATAGGCGATAAGGCCGCTCCCCCCAACCCCCAAACCATCAAAGAAGATAAGGAAATCGAACCGCCCCAGTTGAGTGATGAACCTTGACATTATTCCCGCGATTGATGAATGAAAGTCTAAACAATTCCCAAAGTTTCTGTTTAATTTTTGAGCTGTACAAATTTGCCTTGGACTTTGCTCAAAATGAAAATAGTTTTAGGGAATTTTTTATATATTTCCTGTTTTAGTTTGCGGCTTAAAAACTCATCAAAAATATGAAGGAGAATTAAGTGCTTTCGGCAGAAAATTAAGCTCGGTGCCGGTTAATTTGTAGCGCCCGCTCATTACCGTTTAAAATATTCATTGTTATGGGAAATCATTGAAATCCCGCTAATTGATTAAATGTTATGGAGAAATTCACGCTCGGGCTGGCCCATTGAATCTATAATTCGGAATGCATTTATAATTAATTATGCAAAGAGACACAAACATGTGACAAGCATTCGCGCACACACACACAAATTAAATTTTTTTTTTTAGTCGTACTGGAAATTTGCATAAATTTCCAAATGATTAATGAACAAAACCACGCGACGTTCCAATAAATATTTTTGTTTTTGAAAGGAAGCGTGCAAATTGCACGAATCAAATGCAATTTTCAACTGAAATCGCCACTTAATTAATTTAATTAAAGTACAAAAAACTTCCGCCAAAAAAACAAAAATATATTTTTAAATTCATATAAATAACAAAAAACATTAACAACGAAACAAACAAAAACCACATAAATTAAGCGACCAAGTGCGAGGGTCGGCCGACCCAAAGTGAACCCAAAAGTGCTCCCTGGATTTGATTTACAGTTCGGGGCCGAAGGTCTTTGACTGTCAGCCAGGAGTGGCGGCGGGTCGGTCAAGAGGGTGGCCTGTTTTCATAAAACCTAATAAAGCTTTCATTAAAATTTGTGTGGCTAACTTTATTTTGACTTGAATATTAATTATGTGCCGAGGGAAATACGAACCCCGCCCGCCCAGACTGATGGGCCCCCGATGATGATGATGATGGCGTCGACCCCACAAAACGCTAAGCCGAAAAGTCGCAAACAGGAACCCCAGGCACGTTTATTTTTTGTTTGCTTTTCTAGTCAGTGATTTTTGTGTTCCCCGCAAATAGCGGGTAATTAAAAGTCTGGAAAATTTGATCAAAACCCCAGCAACAAAACTAAATTGCAAATTTACTCTTCTCCAGACGCTTAGCTCGGCTCGTGTTGCCGCATTGATAATTGCAAATGTCAAGTGTAAATTGCATATGTCATGAATTTTTAATGAGCTGTAAAATTGAGCTGGGTAATTTATAGTTCGTGTGGGTGGGGGTGGCTGTGTGTGTGCCTATTCAAGTTTTATGAGCATCTCCGTTGAGGCATTCGAAACGCCTATCAAATATAAACAGGCATGCGCAAAACGATCCAAGAAAAGAACCAAAACATTGGGGTAAAAAAATGAAATAATTAGGAATATTTATATATCTGATTTGTCTTTGATAATGCCTCATAATTAGCCTCGTGACTGGGAAGTTTCTATTGAAATTTAAAGCCCCAACCTTGTGATTCATTGTTCCGTTTCAATGGCATTGGTTTGGGGAAGGGGGAATGTAAATGATATGCTCTCGAAACTGGTATTTTGATGGGAGAGCATTCAACTGTTGCTGTTGGCTTTTTATATGTTTTCTTTAAACTTAATACTTTCGATCTGGCTTACTTAGCACTCAACCGCTAATTGCCACCGTCCAACGAACCAAATGTGTGCGCCGTATTTACCCCACCAACCGTAACAACACACAAATGCCATAAGTCGGCCCGGCCAAAGTTCAATGGCATCATCAGAAGTCCGAGATTACTGACGATCATCGCTCATCTTCGCAAAATATATAAAACGGCGTCAATTAAACGAGGGTAAAGGGAAATTTTTCAATATTAATTGCTCTTAAATATTTAAAGAGCTGAAATTATAAATTTCAAAGCTAAACTTAAATAAATATTAAGCTACTGACAATATTTTATCTTGATGATCGAAAAATATATAAAAGGCTTCCAATAAACGAGGGTAAAGGGTAAATTTTTCAATATTAATTGCTGTAAAATATTTGATTACCTGGAATTGTATATTTTTAAAGCCAAACTTTAATAATCTTGAATTGCTGCCAATCTTTTATCCTCATTACCCAAAAATATAAATTGATATCAAGCGTACAGGGTAAGTTTTTAAATATTTACTTCTTTTGAATAAAGAGCTGGAAACTGGAAAAATTCTCCCACTTCTTTGATCCACCTAAGAAATCTCAAAATACTTTTAATGCTTCACCTCTTCCCCGAGATCCTGCCTTATAAAGTTGCGATTTACCTAACAAAGTTCACTCGCTTAAGCTTATTCGCTGTACAAACTTTTTAAGGCAAAACCCATTCTGCCTGGCTTTCTGGGCAGTAATTGTAAGCCAGCTCTCGGCGGTCTGTCCTCGGAAGCCACAGATTCTTTTGCTTTTCTTGAGCTTCTAAAGAAATCACTTCCCTGTATAAACAGCTCACCAAACGAAATGGAAATGGGCGGCAGGCTTTTCTCTGACTTCCCCACAGAAAACGGAAGGGTGGCAAAGTAATGTGTGTTAAAACCACACACCCACCCACACACACACACAGCAACAACATCTTAAACCAAGTAGAACAAATATCATTTACAGTCTTTGACCCACTTTTATTTCAGCTCCTTTTCATGGGCCGACCGACCGGCCAGACGCTCCAACCCCAGCCGCCGGCTTCGCATGCATTTTTGCCTATGAATTTAATAGTAAAAGTGAATGAGATTTTTTATTTTTCGCGTGTGTGTGTTTGCTTTATGCATTTTATGCATGCGGCCCGGCAAACCGCAGCCCAAAAGATGCCGCCGGGTCGAGAGACTCCATCATCGCCCGGCCCGCCCTGGCTGCCTTGGCTGGGCTGACTGCCGCCTGGCGGCGCATAAATGTTTGCCACAATTTCGCTGCTGCTGCTGCCATCACCAGAGAGGCAGTGGCAGTGGCGTCTGTCGTCGTGGCTATTAAATTTCAATTATTGTTACATTTTTCACACACCGCCAAGGCGTCGACAACGACAGCAGCGACCGACTGGCGACCGTCGACCGGCGAGCGGCGATGATGATGGCGACAACCGCATGGAAATGGCAATGGGAAATTGGAGCAAGTGGCCGAGGTGGGTGGCTGACGGTTCGCCAAGGTAATGCCGCGAGGGGCGGAATAAGTTAAACTTTTATTGATGTTGCAAGGAGGGCGATCCGCCAGTCGGCATTTGCATGATTTCACTCCGGCCGATTTGACTGACTGGCAGGCCTGACGGAGTGAGTGATTTTTGCTTACGCCAGATGAATTGATTTCTGCGGTTGCAAACAAAGGAAACCACAGCGAATTAAAGAAGATTTTTATCAAGAATACTCAGGGAAATTAAGGCCCCAAACTACACTCGATTTATCTTAAATAGATGCTAATGCGATTTGTGTAGGACTTTCCAAGTCAACAACACTCGATTTGTTGCCAGTTCCTCTGATCAAAACCAGCCCAGCGGTTGGTTGTCAGGCAAGAAGCTTCGCTTGGCCGGGCCAATACCGGCAATCAGGCTGGCCGGCTGGCCGGTCCGGGCCATATTACCTCATTAAGTCTGGGGCAAAATCAACAAGGCAACAACACCTCAATGGCATTTTAATTGCAAAACTTTTACAACAACACGAAGAGCAAGAAGACAAGAGAGCTCAGGTCCACCGACCGATGGCGGCTGCTGGCGACTTTGGCTTGTGTGTGTCTATGACTTTGAATTGATTTTTCGCCACGAGATAAAGCAGCTTTTTGTTGTGGACTTGGCTGTTGTTTTATTGTTGTATTTTTTATTGTTTTATTGGTGGCAGCAGCACAACAACAACAAGAACAAGAGGGGCGCTCTTATTTCGCCACTTGAAAGACTTTGGTTTGTTTTTGTTGCAAGCCAATCGACCGTAAAAAAGGTAAAGTCAGCCAAAGCCAAAGCAGTTAACCTATAAAATCGAAATGGTGCGGTAGCATCTTGGGAGTGGAACGAGCTCAGATTCATAGCCTTGCCCGATCGACCGAGCAGAGCCACATAAAATCCATTGAATGGCAAACGTGCAACTCGAAAAGCTGCTGACATTTTCGACTCTTAATGCAGCAATTTCTGTGCTTAAAGTTTTCATGTCTTCAACTTATTTTTACCCTAATTGGTAAGCCAAACGATTACCATTTAAAGTCGCCAAATGTACAAACCAGAAGAACACAAAACTCCCATTCAAATGGGAGATCCGCAGCGAATAAAAGAACGAATTTGGATTCGGTTAAAGGGAGAATTCTTGAAGGTTTTGGGTAACATTTGTTAGAGGAAAGCTGTTTTCTTATAGACCAAATGAATTACTTCCAAAGCTTACCTGTAAAGAGAGAGAAGAAGAAAAGAAAATTAGTTAAAATAAACGCTTGAAATTTCGAAATTATAGAGGGAAAACTTGAACTTTTCTTGCCCGCACAAACAGCCCCAATTATGCAGCCCGTCGGGCATTCGCGGCTTTCCAGGAACTGCAACATTCAAACCCAAAAACACTCAGCTAATTAGCTTAAAGAGTCAAGATCTGATGGGGCGAAAACCAGGCCCCGGCGAGGACTCGAACTCAGACTCCGACGAGAGGAACATGTAATTTAACTAAATATGGATGCATGAATAAATTCAATGGCATAATGAAGATAAACGCAGCGGAGGGGCCTCCACAGACAACCGACGACGACGACAAGCCAAGGCGACGGCTGAGCCGCGCTTCCTTGAGCGGATTATCGGCGCGGCTCAGGCCAAACAAAGGAGGCATTCAAATGTTGAGGCACGCAACGGGCCAGGCAACCCGCCGGGTGAGTTGTTGGCCCGGACGCTGTTAATTTGCCAAACAATTGGCAGATAGCCAAAGCAACAGCGACCGAGGATCCCGAAAAATGACAACCCAACGGCCATAGAACCCGCCTAGACCCGTTGACGGCGCGACTCGCCCGGCCGCATTGTTAGCCAAGTTGCAGTTACATATTTTGACCAAAACTCACGATTTTGTTGTCTATGCGGCTTGTTCCCTGTTGTTGTTGTTGTTTGAGGTTCTGGCGGCGAAACGAGTTGCAACTGCAAAAGTTTTTCCTTCCTACCTGACTGCCTGTCCATGTGTCTACCTGTCCATCTGTCTGGCTGTCAATCTACTCTTTCCTCAAACCTCGACTTAAAAATATTTTCAACTTCCACTTCCAAAAATGGAAGTAGCCAACATTCTTTTCTAACCAGCTCAATAAAAACTAAAGTTCCTTAACGGATTTATCGGGGTTCGGGATTTAAAAACTCCTTAGGATCATTCATTTATAAATTGCAGAAAAACTTTAATTTTTACTAAGTTGATTTATGGAATTTATATATTTTTTCAAAGGCTTTTTTCATTCATTTGCCTTGAGATTTATTTTAATTTATCTTTGTCAATCCATTATTTTAAGAATATCAAGAGGAGCGCCTCTTAAATTTCTATAACTCTTTGACCAAACATCAGAATGACATGAAATTTTGGCAGGTATCTTTTAAAGGTTCGTACATATTGGAAAATATACAGATCTTCTGTTGGCAACGCCGGGTCGCCGTTTGTCCCGGGACTTATTGATCCACGTGACATCTTTGTCTAAAACAGTGTATCTATATTCAATTTAAATTGTTATATTTAGTGAATTTATTTTAAAAACTCCTTGGATTTGTTTTACAAAGAATAGAAAAGATGTCCAAAAAATAAGTAAATGAAGCTCAGATTTGTAGTGACTTTGGATCTCCAAAAATCCATCAAAATTGGGCTCAGGCTTAATGAATTAATGATCACCTTTCGACTTGTAAAGCTTTAAAAATTTTTCTTCAATTTTTTATGGGCTCATTTAGTTATTTGAGTGAATGCCGATAATAAAAAATTAAACAAAGACATTAAAATCTGTGGACATCGATCTACGAATCGATTTGATGGCCCAACTTGAAGTGGGATCTCAGAAAGGTTTGAAGATTTAAGCAATTTTACTTTTAGTAGAATAAGACTTAAAAAAAGTAAAGACTTTAATAAGTCAAAACAAATTATGAAACGTTCCGAAGGTTAGTTAATTAATTTATTTGTTTACCAGTTTTCCAATTCATTTTATTGGTAGAAATTCGATCAATTAATTTGCCTTTCAAGTTGTTTTTTATTTATATAATTATTTGCTTATTATTTTTATTTATTTATTTGTATTACTCCACTAATAAATAAAATTAAAAACCCACTCTAAAATTTGTCTATCATTGCTATGAAAATTCCTATATTTCTCTTATTGTTCTGCAATAATTTTTGTAAAGCGAAGGATTTGTTTTTAATTTCTCCTGCAAAGCCTGAACGCTATATTTTAGGCATAGGAATTTCTTATTTATTTTGATTACTCCACCAATAAATTTAATTATAAATCCACTCGTGAAATTGTCTTTTCTTGCTCTCTTATTGGGTTGAAATTATTTTTTAATTTATTTTAAAGCGCAAGATTTGTTTTGAATTTCCCCTTGAAAATGTGAACGCATTTAAGCCATGGAAATTTGTGGGTGGCCAAACAAAGGCCAACTTTCCATTTACTTAACTTAAATAGCGAAAGAGTATAAAAGATTTGGCCTGAACTTGTTTCACGTCAGTTGGACGATCCGCCGACGGCCCGGCCGGTCGGCCGCTCGGCCGGTGGGTTTGTTTTCTTTGTTTCTGCCCCTCCGCCGCAGGAATAACAAACAAACGCAGCGCAGGCATGCGCGGGGGGCAGGCATGTGGGGGATGACCTCCCCCCCAACGCCCGGCCAGGGCAGACCACGGAGGAAAGCCAACTTTGCCGTCGACTTTGGTTTTTGAAACTTGAATTACAAAAACAAACGAAACGAAGCACGCCAGCCACCGCGGTTGGCGCTGCAGACGCCGTAAAGCGCCGATGTGGTCGTCCCAGGGAGCGGGGGTCGGGAGGGGCGGACGGTTTACTCTAAGAACAGGTTCGCGGTTTTGAGGCAACAACAAGAGCAAAAGAGAAAAACAGACGGAATTCTTTGGCCAGTTCGTGATTAACCATTGAGAGTGAATGGGTGCCCAGTCTGTCTGTCCGTCCGTCCGTCGGTTCGGGCCACAACTACTGATGAAATCAGCAGCGGAATCTGTAACTCAATCGAAGCGGCTCTGGCGCTGATCATTAAGCTTTTATGTTGCGGCTTTTGCGGCCGACAGACCGACAGACCGCTCCTCCAGGCCGGGCTTTGGGGATCCCAGGGTGCGTTTAAAAGTCGATTTCAAGTTGAGGCAAAGAACAATGGGAGCCCTGATTGATGCCACTCATCATCAAGCGGCAGCCTCTAGTCGGGCGGTTGCTGGCCGGCTTGAGTTGATTTTATTCGTGGTCATGAACTTTTGGCCATATAAATTCCAATTTTTCGAGGGTTTTGTTTTTGATATTTCGCGGTTGTGTGTTTATTCTTTCAAGCCCTTTTTGGTCCTTGGCCAACAACTAATGACTACAATTTCGTGGAGGGCGTAGTTTGTTGATGGCACTGGAAGATTGATTTTTGGCTGGCATCGCCGACCGACGCGCCGCCTTTCCCTCGCTCTTTTCGACTGGTTTGCCTGATTTGATTATTTGGCCCGATGAAGCCGGCGACCCCACACAACCAAAATCAATTTCAGCCAACCCGCAAGTCGTGAGAGAAAGGCGTAAGAAGAAGAGAGAGAAAGGCTGCGGGAACGCAGCTTGAATTATTTCCGGAATTTATAATCACAAATTTAAAACCAGACAGACTGTACTTTTCAGAGATTTCTATTCCTCGTTTCATTTCCCAGAGTTCCCCTATCTACCGTTAATTTGCCCAGCATTCCCTTTCGCTGTTTCTTTTCCAATTGTTTCATATTTCTTGTTATCGTTTTCCCTTTCTCCTTTCCCATTTCTTGTGTGTGTGTCATAATCCCATTGAACTTAACTAAATTGCCGATGATGAGAATGAAATGTCAATAAGCCATAAAAATTGGGCCGAAGCCGCTAAGCTGCCGCCGATTATTATTGCCCGCCAAGATGGCGGCGACAGCCAGTTAAGGGCGCTTCGTTCTCGCATTAAATCAACGAGATAAAATTGCCGCGTTGAGGCGGCCATGACCGGCGAAAGCCCCCAAAACGCCCCAAACCACTTGACTTGCATTTAGTGCAAAAATTATATAAAACCAGCACAGCCAGCGGGGGCGGGGCAGTTTCGAAAAGTTGCCAAAAAATAAACCCACACAGCCAGGGCAAAAATTAAAATGCACTAGAGTTTTCATGACAACATGACATTGTGGTAGGTCCACGGCCCACACAAAGCAGCAGGGAGGAGAGTGTGATTTTCACCCAAGCCGGGCAAAAAGAGTTGTCACACACACACACAAACACACGCGTGTGTGTAATTAAAAAGCATGAAAGTCGAAACAACAAGCCAGCCTAACGGGGAGAACACTGGCCGCTTCTTCTTCTTGCCTTTTTGCCATTCACTCGGTGCGGTCAGTGATGCGCGCTTGGCCGCAACAGAAGCCGATGAACTGCTGTGCGGCCGGTCACGTTGTCATCTCTAATTATCCGTACCGTTACTTTCGCTTGTTGAGGGGTTCGGGGTGGGGGGATCGTTGTTGTGTTCGTGTTGTTGGGTCGCTGCAGTTGACATGCCTTTTGCCACTTTGTCGGCTCTTTTTTTTTGGGTAAATGCACAAAATGTTCAGGGCTTCTTGTCTGGCATCATTAATTTATGTGCCCGCCCCCTCCCCCTGCCAGAACAACATCACCATAATTATAATAATGAATATAAACCAGCAGCCATTTTTTTTGCCGGAGCCGCTCTCCAGCTCAAGTTCAGTTACAGTTACAACTTTTAGTACAAAAGCCACACGCACACACATGCACTCCACTCACTTACGCTTGCATATTTCACTGCCCGTTACTTTACCCCCCTTGGTAACCCCCCTAGATGACTACTGTTCTTCTGGTGGGCTCTCTCGGCTGTTGCGCTTCGGTGATTTGCATAGTTTGCTTGCCTTTTTCGAGTGGGGAAGGGGGAGGGCCCCCCCCCCACCGCTTTTGCTTCTTGGCTTTCTGGTTTGTTGGGTTTACTCTCCCCCCACCCCCAACGCCCCAATGAATTCACTCATTTTCCCTGGCTGAAGTTATTTTTTTTAACTTTTGTTATTAGTAATTTTTTGGAGTGTCATGTTTGTTGGTATTTTTCTGGTATTTTTTGTTCGTTCTCATTTGAGCGGGGCCACCTCACTTAATTTATGGAAATTTTTATTGGCTCTTGGGTAAATTTATATTCAGTTTGTTGAACTTTCCCGCCCATCCCATTGATTTCAACCAAAACTATAAAAACCCAAGACCTCAAACTGCTTTTGCACTGCCACGTGATCGCGGGCCCTTCTCTTTCAAGATTAAAGAGAACGTCTGATTGAGGGAACGTCTTATTGACAAATTAATTCCCTTTCCCAAATCTTGGGATTTATGGCTTTTTGAAACTTTCATTTAATTATTTCCGATCCAAAATATAGAAGATATCCAAGTATTTTTAAGAATCAAAATTCCCATGATCCAACCAAAAAGAATATATATTTTTAATATATGAACCTCATATTTCAGAGAACTCTGAAGAATCACTTTTCGGTAATTTTGTGCTTTCTAAAATTAACTCAGTGATTCAGGGCCGATCGGATCTCTCACTCATCGATGAGAAATTCTTGTCCGTGCCTGCGGACGTCTATAATTTTAGTTACCCGTCAGCAAGGACGGCAAACGAAGTGCATTCAAATGAATGCACTCAGCCGCCAAGCCCCCCACTCAAATCGGCAAATGCATCAAAGTTTGCTTAAAAAAATAAAACAAATTGTATAGAAATCAAAGTTCAGCACGGCCAACAATCGACAACAACGGCCCCGAGTGTTTTCCCAATAAGATTCCAATTCCTTTAAGGTTCTCGCCGCGAACCACACGAAGTCGTTAGGCGGGCATGGCCAAGGGGGAGGGGAAAGGTGGTCAATGCAGCTAAAAACTACAACAACAAAAAAATAAATAAAAAATGTAAACAAACCGCACACACAACCAGCAGCAATGAGCAAACAAGTGGCCCGCTCGTTGGCCGGTTGGCTGGGCCAGCAAAATGAAAACCAAGAACAACAACAAGCAATCAACTTTAGGCCAAGAACACCGCAGCAACAACGGCTGTAGCAGTGGCAACTCTGGCCAGAGCAATCAGCAGAGCAACCCAGAAACCCCAAATAATACGGACAAAATATTAAAGAAAAAAATACCACAAAAAAAAATACAAAATCTCCAAAACAAATCAGCCACGATTTTTAAATGCTCTGCAGTTTTGTGGAGTCGGATTGTTGGTGAAATTTGGAACTATTCCAAAACCTTTATAGAAATTAAAAACTGTCTTAAGAATGGAAAGAACTGAAAGTATACTTTTTAATTTGAATTGATAGGGAATATTACATATTCAAAGTCCCACTAATATATCCCTATTTATAGCCAAGCTTCACAATTTATTTTTGCCATAGAAAAATGTATTTCTAAATTAAATTAATGCCCGAACTCTTTTTAAAAAAATCAGAGCCTCATAAATATACATTTCTTGAAAGAACTACAATAAAAAATTGGTATCTCCAGCTTAGCAGTTTCAGGCCCTAGAAAAATAATTTGAATTCTTCTTTGAATTCTTGCCTTGACAAATAAATAAATCCAACACTCTGGTTGGTAATGCCTGAGAATAATACTATTTTATATAAATACATAGATGTCCAAAGACAAAAATAAAATTGTAAAAACCTCCAAAAAAATGTCTTAAAGAATAGTCTTTTAAAATCAACCCAAATTTGCCTTGGAAATATAATTATTTTTTCTTCCTTTAATTTAATCCTCTTTTTTAGCAATTTTAAAATATAATTTCATTTCAATGTTTATTTTTTGCTGCTTCAATTTGTCCAGTCGCATATTCCCCGTCTACCCTTACCCAATCTCCGAAATGAAAAACAATAATGAACATTTTCATTGAGTTTTCTCGTACGCAAGCACAAAATTTCGCCAGTTCTTTGCCCAGCTTAGAATTTCATTTTCTTATGGTCATTCAAATATTTTCTGCTTGCTTTTTCGCTTGGATTTATCAGGTGTGGAAAATGTGTTCAGATGCGGAGATTGGGAATCAGAAATGGGCACTTTCTGTATAGATTATTGGCCAAAATATAGTGGAGTTTTCAAGGTTTCTTTTTCAAGTGAAAGGTTAGGGAACCAAAACAAACGAACGGGTTCTGGAAGTGGAATACGTGTTCAGATGCGGAGATTGGGAATCAGAAATGGGCACTTTAAGAATAGATTTTATATTTAAGGATTTAGTAGAAAGTTTTCAAGCTCTTTTTACTAAACAATGAAAGATTAGGGAACCAAAAGAACAGGTTCTCCAGGTATTTGGAATTTATGTTCAGTTGCAGAGATTGGGAATCAGAAATGGGCACTTTGCGCAAAGATTATTGTCCAGAATTTAATAGAAAGTTTTCAAGTTCTTTTCACTAAACAATGAAAGATTAGGGAACCCAGCGAACGGGCTCTCCAGGAGTGGAATTTGTGTTCAGATGTGGAGATTGGGCACTTTCTGTATAGATTATTGTCCAGGAAAGTTTTCAAGTTACCAAAAAACAAAAGATTATGAAACTATCCCAATTTATCTGATAATTGTTTGAAATTCCTTAGAGCCCATTACTCATTACCTTAATCCCCAAAATCCGAGCCATCGATCCGCACTCGATGACTGCCATTAACCGGATTATAACATTTTTCATTTGGGTTTCCGCGGTTGATTAATTACCATTGATAATTCAACGAGAAAAACCGCCTCATTGTTTCCAGATTTCCCCAGCCCTCCCCGAGATGCACAAGATATGAAAATTGTATACGCCGACATTCCCACATTCCGAATACCAAAAATAAAACAAACCAACTTTCTCCCATGACGATGATAGAAAATCCTGTTACATTTCGAGAGCACTTGGAATTGCGGTTGCCCCCGGAAGAGACGATTCTTCAAATCGAAACTGCTGGCTCGGCAGGGCCGGCGGAAAATGGAAATTCCAAAAAAAAGCCGACCTCACAATTAATTGGAAATGGCATGTAAATTTAGCAAGTTTATGATTTTGTCGACCAGGTCAAGGCTGTTTTTTTAGAAATATGCATAAAATTAAGGGGGGTGGGGGTATTGACAGGGTGTGCAAATATTTCATGTGACATTTATGACACACTTTTTCCCCCAGAACTTGGCGGGTGTGTGAGTGTCAGAAAGTTAAACAAGGCAGGGGGGGGGGAGACATCGAGAAAGAGAAGAAGAAGAAGCCGTCAGAAAACAGTGTAAAGTTTTGCCCAAAACAACTCGGCAAACACAAAGGAGAAAAGAGCAGGCAAAGGCAGCCAATGAAACTTCTTCTTAGGCAAAGTTGAGCAGGCAAGAGGAAGAAAAGCAAATGCCATAAATTCTGTGATTCCTTCCCCCTCCCCTCACCCCTCTCCCAGGCTCGGTTCATTGTCTGCCTGCACTGTTGATATTTGCATATCAAATCATGTGTTAAAATGCAAAAGCTTCATATTTTGTGCTGCATTTTGTCAACAGCTGGCAACCCTGGCGCAGGGAATTTCCACTTCATATGCATTATTATTTTTTGGGGGGGTGGGGGGAGGCATTTGGTATTCCATTTACAAGGAAAATGTCAGAGTCACTTTGGTTGCCTGCCAAACCAAACGAATGATCGAAATTTTTGATGTTTTTTTTTCGGAGGCGTGGGTTCTTTTATGGAAATTGTTTTGTTTTTTTCTTGTTTACGTCTTTCTGTTTCACCTGACAGCTGACAAGGTCCTGGGGAATTAGGAATACATTTGTTCCCCCCCGGAAATAAATAATATCCGGTAATTTGAAAAATCAAACGCTTTCTTTTGCCCTCACGAAGTTCAAATGCAGTTCAAAATTTCTCACGACCAGCGAATCGAGCGAAAGCTCAACCAAAAGGGCAAAATTAACTGGCTAGTTCCGTTCCCCCCCCCCCTCCCCTCCACGGGAAACAGAAACAATGCCCTCGTCTCATGAAGCGCGGGGGAGCCCCAAAAAGGCCTCCGGTCTCCGGGGCGTGCGTGTGCCGTTGGCTATGCGACTCACGTCGTCCGTCCCCCGCCGTCTGTCGCTCGCTGCTTTCCCTCGGATGAAGAGAAGATTACTGAAAAATTTTGTAATTTACCGCGTGGCTTAAAAACAAAGAAAACTTCTAACGCCACCCCCGCCCCCTCGACCTGTCAGTTTGTTTTCCTCATTTGCCTATTGAAATGTCTCTGTCGACGGCGCCGGAGACACCTGACTGACTGGCCCGGGTGACACGGACGTGATCCGCGTTCTCACCTACAAATGGAATTGCATTAGGCTGGCTAAGATTCGCCGGCTGGCTAAGTAGGCAAACGGATAAACAACAACCGGAGGGGTGTGGGAGTGGGGTGAGGCTGATTTGCATAAAAATTTGATGACCCTTGAATTTCATTTAAATTTTTGATTTACCTTCAGGCTTATCGGCTCCCTAACAAAATCGAAAAAACAACGAAAACGGAAGATAAAAAAGAACAAAAACAGAATCCTACTCTTCCCAGGAAAGATGTGGGAATCATTAGAGCAACAAGGAAACCTTTGGAAGGAGAATTTTCCAAGAGGAATTCCTATAGCAGAAGCTGAAGAAGAAAGGATTTATTTAAATTTAAATCTTTTACTTGAAGTTCTTTAATATTTAAAGATCCTAAGTTCTATATTCTCTCGAGAGTTATATCTCTTTGCCTCTTCTAACTTTCCCACAGACATATTTGTTGCTGCGGGACTTTAAAATAAGAGATCGGAATCAGAATAAAATAGAGGAGAATAGGAATAAATTAGGAATAATATTAAAAACAGATAGATAGAGTTCTAGGGAAAGTATCTCTGTCTTAGTTAAATGGAGCATTTCCAAAGAGAATTCCTATAGGTAAAATCTGTAATCTTTAAGAACAAAAGGCTTTATTCAAATTTAAATCAGTTTCTTGAAGCTTTATCATATTTAAAGATCCTAAGTTCTGTATGCTCTCTAAATCTCCCTGGAGCTATTTCTTTTTCCCTTCCCTAACTTTCTCTCAAAAATATTTGTGGTCGGGACTACTAAATAAGAGATCGGGAGGAGAATAGAATAGAAGAGAATAGGAATAAAATTAAAGCAGATATATAGAGTTCTAGGGAAAGTATCTTCAAGTCTTTAAGCATCAAATGCCTTAATTGAATCCTAATAATCTAAAGAAGCTTTAAAATCCGATTAATCGAATTTAATAATCCAAAGAAGCTTTATAAGACGATTAATCGAATAAGGAATTATATTTAAAACCAGAACAGAAGTAGGAACAGAATCACCAAAAGGAACTTAAAACGAATCACAAACTCAGCCAGTTTCGAGGCAGCAGAATCCGGAAAAAAGTCCTCCTGCAACTTCCACTAATTCCCCCAAAAAAGACACCCAAACCCTGAATCTGAAGACCCCCCAAAAAGAGTATATAAACGTTGTCATTTTGTGGGTCTTTCAGCTTCTCCGGCTCGCCTTGTTTTTGTTGTTGGACACGCGCCAGAACTGCGCCCCTGGCACACACACGCACACCCAGCTGCGGGTGTGTGTGTGTGTAATGCAGTCGATCGCACTTTGCTGACGGCGGATTTCTTCTTTCCCGTTAATTGTATTGGCCAAAGTCAACCAGAAACTAGCCCCTCCCCAGGCTCCACAAAGCGAGTTGACTTCTCGTTCACCGCAACTGCTTTATTTTTGGAGCATTACGAGCCGCGAGAACTGCAATGTCAGAGCGCCGGGGACTCGGCGGATTTCAGGGAAACAACACAGAAATGAGGAATGAGTCATCCGAAAACAAAAAAATCCAAAAAAAAATTGGAATTCAGATCGTCTATGCGGGGGAATTCATGGAGTTTCGAAGAATCCGGCGAACTTCCGATTTCATAGCGACGATTTAATTCTAGAGAACCCAATTTTGAAAACTATTATATTCTTTATAATAAGATTTATGGAATTCGAAGACATAATCCGAACATTATAGAGAGATCTGTAATACTATTATTAACTTCTTATTTGGGATCAAAGACATAAAGCCAATAATTTATAGACTTTAAAGAGGACTCTAATATAATATTTCTTTCTTTCTAGGAATCTAAATATGAAAATTATAGAAATAAATTTAACTCGATTTCTGTTTTGAAGAAGAATTTTATCATTGAAGACTCAAAAACTTTCGTAATTCTTCTTTAATTTGAAATCTTTGAATGCCCAACTTCTCGAGATCAAAGCGAAGGTTGTTGCCTTAGTTTTTGGATATTTATCACTTTTTTATAACTAGACCATCAATACATTATTATTGATTGGTTTTTTAGTATTTTTAAATTGGCAGTGATTGGAAATCTCAGTGAATTTAATGGGAAATAGAATTCTTAATTAAAGACTTCCCATTCCTGATTTCAGGGTATTCAGGGCATCAGAAATATTTGTGCTTGCTTCCCAATCTCTCCCAACAAATTTACAGTTGTGTTTAATTAAAATCGCCTGAACCTGATAGACTGATAATAAATTTGTTGGTTTCCCTGTCAGACGAGTGCGAAACTCTCGTCCGGTTCTCCCTGAGATGATCAATCTGGTTTTGTGTGGTGCGAGTCGGAGATTTTCTCCCCAGCGTTTTCAGTCTCGATTACGTCGCTGAGAATGGCGAGTGCGGAATTGACGATCGGATTATTTGCAATCTGGGGGATTTTTCAGGCTTTTGTGAGCGGCGAGTTTTGCGACAATCGGGCGGGGGAGTGCAAAAACTTGACCTCAACTGATTGCCCGACTATTTTCTACAATTTGCACTTATTCGCCAGCCGCATTAAATATTGCGACGAATTCAATGGCATTATTTGCTGCCCGATTCCCCAAGATGTCCAGCAACAGCAGCAGGCCATCGACAACAAACAAAAGTTCGAAAAAGGTGAACGATTAATCGATTAATATTCACACCGATAACTCGCTTGTGTTTGCGCAGAATGTGAACGGTACAACGATATTCACACGGACTGCCCGCCGGTGTCGTTCATTGTGAATGGCACAAAGGCCGACGGCCGGGCCTACCCGTTCATGGCCTTGATTGGCACGCGTTCGGGGCGATCTGGCAACCCCAGGTGGTTCTGCGGCGGCACTTTAATCCACCCCAAGTTTATACTAACCGCTGCGCATTGCCTACTCACGCAGGAGTAAGAAAAAAACCCCCCCAGGTCCTTTATAATTTCCCGGCTTCCCTTGCAGCACGAAGGAGGAGCGTTTGGACCCGAATTTCGACGGGCCCAAGTTCGTCATACGCCTGGGCGAGCTCGACTACAACAGCACCACCGACGACGCCCGCCCCGAGGACTTCGGCGTGGCCAACTTCATCCTCCACCCGCACTACAACGAGGACGAGGAGAGCGAGCAGAACGACATCGCCCTCATGGAACTCGACCGCAACGTCACCTTCTCCAGGTTCATAGCCCCGGCCTGCCTGCCCTCCGACCCTGGCAATCAGCTCACCCAGCTCACCGTGGCCGGCTGGGGCTTCACCTCCGATGCCGGCAGTCCCTCCTCCCACCTCCTGCGCGCCACCCTGGACCGTCTGGGGGACTCGGAGTGCCGGGCTCGCATGGACGGCAAGATCAATTTCGATACCCAGTTCTGTGCCACTTCCTTCACCAGCAATGCGGATGTGTGCAACGGGGACTCCGGCGGGCCGATTTTTGCCCCCCGGCCGCCCTACAAGTGCCTGCGGCAGGTGGTGGGGATCACCTCGCATGGGGATCTGTGCGGGACCACAAGCATCTACACGAAAGTCCACCTGTACACCGAGTGGATCCAGCAGATTGTGTGGCCCGATTAGGGCCGAGAGGAGTTCGACAAGTTCTACAAAATAAAGTTGGTCTACAAAATTTAGAATTCTTATCTCCCCGACTGCCCACGTCGCTTGATCTGTTCGAGCTTATCAACTGGGAATTTCTAGCTGAGAAAAATAGCAAAATCTTTAAAATTCCTTAACCCAAAACTTTCCATCTTTCCTGCTTTTCTACTGATAAGAATCCCTTGGGTTTTTGGGCATTAAAAGTTCCCTGAGGCTACGAATATTTTCCTTGATTGGAAACGGAAACCGAAAATTCCCATTGCGTGGCCGCCGGCTCGTAAATCTTGTCCAATTATAAGAACATTAAACACATTTTTCGGGCGTTGATGGGAAACAGAAATCCCCAAACGGAGAACACAAAAAAATTATCAAGACAAAAATAGAAAAGGTGGCAACGCTCGGGCACCCCCGCCCCCTGCTTTGAAGGCCAACAAATGCTTCTCCCTCTCTCCCTCTCGCTCACTCCTTCTCGCGCTCAGCGACACTAATTGAGTTTGATGTACGGGGAAACGTCGATTGGTTAGCGGGGGGGAGGGGAGGGCAAGGCTGCCAAAATAAAATAAAATTTCGCACGCCCACGCCTGGCAATGCCATCGGGGATTCTCTTCCTCTTCCCCCTCTTTCGTTTTCTTGTTTTTAAAGTTTGAATTTTGCTTTCGTTAGGGGACAAATTTTCTTTTCATTGTGCGTGGCGTCGCCTTTTGGTGTTTTTTGTTTATTTTGCATTTTAATTTCGTTTTACTCTCAATCTTTTTTTTTTTCAGGGAGAGCAACGAAAACAAAAACAAAATGGAGGCTTCCTGAAATTTTCTCCCCGCTGGCTCTTCTTCTTGTTTATTTATTTAAATCAATTGAAGTGCCAGCGCCCATTAAATTATGGAAAATAACGGGCCAATAGAAAGGGGAACTTATGGAATCTCTGGACAGTCTCCGCTGTCGAGATTTTTCGCATAAATCTCAGCAAAGAAAATTCTATATTTCCAGGAATTCCCTCCGCTCAATTAAAAAACATCAAAATCATAGGCCCCCGTCCTCAAACAACAACAACAACTATCTGCAGCAGCAGCAACAACAAGTAGTTGGGAGGAGGGGGGAAAATAGCACACGTGTGTGTGTGAGTGACTAAACCGGTATCACAAACAAACAAACAAAAAGCATAAAGCAAAACGCAAAAGACAAGAAGAAGCAGAGGCAAAGGCCGCTGTCGCTGTCGCTGCCTCAGTCGCGGGCGCTGCCAACGCCGGCGGATAATGAGACGATGACGATGACGAAGAAAGCGATGACAAAGGGGCAAAGCAAAAAACAAAAAAACAAAAGAAAAGGAAACGGCGTCTCCCCAGCAAAATGCCGACAGGTTCAAGCAACGGCAAAAATGCCCACAGCGCGGCCGCTGATGACGACACAACACACACACACTGCAGGCAG
>JBAMCP010001265.1:0-25209 GCA_037075105.1 Lissocephala sabroskyi | reverse complement strand
AATAGTAAAATAATTTTGATTCCAAGCCCCAGGTACAGGGTATATCACAGTCGGGCTGGCTCGACTGTTACTTCCTTACTTGTTTTTGAATATTTCTCTGCATTTTGAAATTGGCCACCAACTATCGATTTGTCGGAATCTAAATACAGTGGCCAATAGCCAAGAGAGGCTGGGGAGATCATCAATCATTTCCATCCAAAGCCCATTTGGTGTTACAGGTTTCTAGTTAATTTTGACAAGCCGCCCATTGGCCGGGTGCGGTTTGCATAGATTTCCATAAAATTGATTTAGTTGCAAATTTGTAAATTCAAAATGTGATGATTTCAGTTCCTCCAAATGTCACATCGAATTAGCCAAGCTAATGAGATTCAGGTGGGCCATTTGCATGCCACAAAGTCTGGGAATGTGACTGGTTCCATCCACCAGCAAATGTAGTTGGAAAATGTCAAGATCGCCGCGAGTACAGGTTCTTCTTTCGTTGGGGGAATGTCGGCTGCGTGCTGCTGGAGTTCGATTTGTCGCTCCAGCAATCTGCCTACAGATTTATGCATGTTGGGCATTTCTAGAGCAGGAAATTAATAGCTCCTCGCCATGCAATTGAAGTGGAAGAATCTAAAATCCCCAACTTCCTGGTGAAAATGCTTAAATTCTTGCTTTTTGAAGCGGATCTCCAAGCCTTGATTTGTTGCAAACGTCTTCCTCCCTGACGATGATTTCACTTCCCTTAAGACAAATTCCTTGTAAATTTCAACAGATTCCCTGCTTTTGCCTGCGAATCTTATCGCTCTCTATCTAGAATAAACAGCGCTGGGGAAAGAATTGTCTTCTTTGGAATTGTCAATGGGAGAATTGCCAGCTGCGCTCGGTTCATGTAAACCGCTCGATTTATTCAAACCCAGATTAGATAAGGGCCCGAAAGATAAACCCAGCAAAGATATTGAGGTATTGTTAACACTTGAAAGCTTATGGCGAGTACGCACCGATCTTTCCAGCGGCGAATCCGAATCGGCACGTACGCGAAATGTAAGAAAATCCGCAAGTTTGTTCAGCTGTCGATGCGTTGATGGAATTTTTTGGCACTGCAATTCCGGTATTCGGGGATTTTAAAAGCTTAACACCTCACTGAATCATCTGGATAAACAAGGCGATCTGCTTTTTTGATTATTGCATACGAAATATTTTTGCACTCGAATTGTTTTTGAATTTCTAGTTGGAGCGCGACCTTCGCCCGTGGGTGGGCTTTTTGATGCCTTGCAGCTCGTTAAATTTTATTACCGAATGCACAGAAAATTTTCACGCACTTGGAATCACCGTCTGCCCAGCGGACCGCAACCGAACGGAACCCAAAGACGAAGACGCGCGCAGCTTGGGCCGCAATTGTTGGCCAAGTAAATGAGATAAGCGCGCCGGGCGGGGCGGGGGGCAACTGAAAGTCACACTTATTCGAGTACCGCTTGCGCCGTTCACCTGGGGTCGAGCGAGCGGATTGGCGATCGAGCGGCGGCAGCGAACCGGACGAGCGTTGACGACGGCGACGATGGCGACGAGGCGAACGCGTTGGCTGCTCGGCGCGTATTAATTTCTGTGGCGGCAGCAAAAGTATCCAAAAGATACATTTCATTCCGGTGCCGTTGTCGTTGTTGTTGTTGCCTGCATGTGGGCAACGTACGCTGCTGCTGCCGAAGTCGTCGCTGTTGCCGCATGCTGCGTGGCCGTACAACCAGATTAGCCGCCGGACTTGTTTGACAGACAAAAACGAGAGCAGACAATGTCGCTCGTTCTCTTGTTGTTATTGTTGTTGATGGCTGTTGTTGTTGTTGTTTACATTTACATTTCCCCCAAAACCAAGTGATGGGTAGGTTACATATTTCTTTCTATATGCATAAATCACAACAGCCGCAGTCGTCGTCACCGTCACCGTCGGCGGCACGGCTGCCCCGTCAACGGTGTCTGGCACTGCAGTCGCCCCTGCAACAACAACAACGACGACGTCGACGACTTTGAATTGCATTTTCCTTTCCAGTGGAGAGACTTTCTTTCAAACGTCTTATCAACGGGTCGCCAAATAGCTTGAGTAGGTGGCCCATCCACGTTGATGTATCTGAAGACTCTTTGTCTTTGAAGAGGAAGTCACCCAGAAAGAAGTGACCCTCGAATTTGTTCCATTTGATGGATGAGTTTAGCTGGAGAAACCGATTTAAACTCAGGGGTTGTTAGAGGCGTTAATATTTTAAAGTTATCGAATCTCAAATTGCTACTCTTCTCTGGCAAGAATTTCTGGACATTTCTTTCTCTTTTTCGAGTCGTTTCCTATCCTCATTTCCAAGACCAAAAACTCCCCACATCCTGTTTACTGCTCGAGAAGATTTTCGGGCTTTGCACTCATTTATTTTAATTTAATAGCTGAAATTTGAAGGTAAAGAACCTTTGGAGAGTTGGAGTCGTTTGGAGTACTTGAATTCGATTAAATTTATGACTGCCCGGTTTCCTTTCCCTTTGTCGTTGATTTATCTGTGGCTTCATTAATTGCAAGCCCAGCTCCGAAGCGGAGTCGGCGAGAGTGCGTAAATCTTTTTAATTACCCTCACTTATGATTAGATCAGCCTTGGGGAGTCGAACTCAGCGGTTATTCTACCTTTTTTCACTCAGACGCTTAAACGTTGACCTCTTCCATTGAAAATCCATTAATATAAAAATCGCAATCGCCCCGCTGACACACAAAACGGGGCAATCTAGCGATTCTGGTTTTTTGGATTGTTTACGTTTGAGTTTTGTTTTGGGCTGGCTCGAAAAATGGCTAAATTCAAATTGTGTGTCATAAAATGTGGCCAGGTTTTGTCGGCCAGTTGACAGCCCGGTTCCCAGGTTGGAGGCTACTCGTTTTTCATTAATTAAAAACCATCGAATGGGGTCAGCCGCAAAATGTTGGCGGGGCGTTTGTGGAAATGCCAACGGATTTAGGCAACGGCAACTGGCCGGCCTAGAAAGCAGATGGTCTCGAAATGAGGCCATCAGAGGCTTTGATTTGTGTGCTTCATCTGCGAAGTTCCATTTCAAGAACAAAAACAAAAGTAAATTGCTTCCGGTTGAGTAAAAAGCCGGAAATTTGAAAATCGTTTTCTTCTTCTCCTCGATTGATTGAAACCGCAAATTTTAATTGGACCACCTCCACTGCCAAAGTTCTGATTTATTTTTATGGGAAAACTTCATTGACTTACAAAGCCGACGACCCCCAGCAAATTAACATAGGAATGCCTCGACACCCACGGCCGTCGCTGCCCATTGAACTTGGGTGGCCCAGAAATTGATTTCGAGAAGGTTTGAAACTTGGCTAAGCCCGTTCGCTGCTGGCCAGCGAGGAAGTAAGCGGCGTCGGTTAATGAGCGGTAATTAAAAGGGGGTTAGGGTATTTCAGTTTCCTTAAAATACTTTCATTAGTTTTTTGTTGTTTATTTTTTGACGTTTTAAGCGAATATCATAATAACCGCGAAGGCGTACGGCTAAATAATTATATAATCATTTTAATTAGAGCCGAACACCGCGTGACTTGGACGATAATGATGATGGCGATGATGACGCCGGCATATAACAAAGATTAATCGTGTAATTCGAGTAAGCAGCTACAACAATGGACATCTAACACGAAATTGCTAGAATCCACCGGAGAGGAAAAGCGGAAGTCCAAAAGACACGAACTCGACATGCCAACAAATGGCAGCCAAGCCTCCTCCCACCTTTCCCTCAAGTGCAGTAATTAGCGCCACCCACTCCCACTCAAGACGTCAATGCTATTAAACGACGAAGACGACGACAAAACTCCACTCAGACATTTATAAATGTATTGCAATTTGTCAGCCCGGCTGCTGCCGAGGCGCCCGTCCTGCTCATATTTCATGGCTTCGAAATGGAAATGCCAAAAGGAAAAATGTACACTTATATAGCGGGCTAGGTGTTTGAGGGTATATAATATAATTAGCTGGCGCGTGAGTAAAGTCATCAGGGCAGCCGCCTCGTCTGCCCAAAAAGGGGGAAATCCAATCCAAATCCGGCGGAACTCACACCAAATGGCTGCCGGCGGGACTAACTGGCTGCCCCACTCGCATGCAAGTCTCACATAAATTTCAAAATTTATCCACACTCTCGCACACACATTTCTGCAGTTTGGACTACTTTAAATTAATTGGCTCGTTATTGATAGCGCCCTCGTCTGGCGGCTGGCTGGTTGGCCTGCTGGCCGTGATGATGAGGCTGCTGTTTGTGATCTTCCCCCTGGCGTTTTATTCTCATTTGCCGCCAACTGCCTAATTTTCTATACAATGCGAAGGCCCCGGACCAGTCGACCCAACCATCGCGTCGCCTCGCGTCGCCGTATTCAATTTTAATTTTGATTTTATTTTTCACTTCTTGTGTGTGTTTTTTTTCCTCTTCTTGCTTTGGAAATTGGGTTTTGCGTGTCGCACGCCACACGCCTCCCCGCCCACCCACCTTTCCTCATGGCGGCAGCGGTGACAGCGACGCGCTGCTCACTCAATCAAAGTGAATGATTTTTTTTGCACTACCTTTTTTAGCGGATTTTAAAGCGGAAATTCGGTGAGAAAAACCGGCAGACGTGACGGAGGAAAACTTTATGCTGGCCAAATTTGGATTAAAAATTCTTTGGCTTTAAAACGAATGGCTTCTTATTAATCAAAAGACAAATTAATTTATTGTAACCCTAAAGTTCCTGTGGTTGCTTTTCGGGAATGGAGCGGCGAAATTGTTAACTTGGCTGGGTAAATGTTTTGCCCAAATAAATCAAGTGGAAAATTATGTAAATACTTCGGAGCGTTAAGGGTCCGGAAATTAGGTCATAAAATCCCCAAACCCCTAACCAGCCACACAGTAAATTGAATTGCGGCCGATTTAAGTCAGTGGGTCAGTCAGAAAGCCGAGCGCTCTTCCCCCAGATAACTCAGCCCCTGACCAGGCGGGTTCAATTAACCCACTGCACTCCGCTCCCTTCGACAGGCTCGAAATGCATTGACAGGCTGGACAGCCTGGGCGGCCGGCGGCAGGCTCCATCAAAGGACGACTCAAAGCAACCGCATCAACTACACAAAACGTTGGCCAATATCCGTGCGGAAATTAATGTGCTGTGTACCTTCAGGCTTTTCCAGTTTGCAAGTGTATGAGAGACAGAATTTTAAAGGACCCAAAAGCTGCAATACAAAAGTTAGAAGACCAACGAATGCCCTGTTGGCCATTCCGACGGCTCAAAAGCCTTCCGAGTTCCTGAATAACTCATACAGCCGTTTCGGCTTTAGGGTATTTCAATACAAAAGCTGAATTGAATGGGTGCCGTCAGCAGTTTCGGGCCGCCTGCCGTTCAATGGAAAACCGAGAGCCCAGTTCCCAGGATGCAGCGCAACGCCCGCTGGCAATTGTCGCCATTTGAATGAGAGTCCCCAGCAGGACGACGCCACCAGCACCGCCGCTTCCGTTTGTCGGCGCTGTGTGTGTGAATTTGGTATTCATGGCGGTTTTTATTTGCTGGCTGCGCGTTGGCAATTAGAAAGCCGGCGTGCAGAGCATTTGGCAGTCGAGCAACTGGCAACTTGTTCTTGTTTACGGTCCCCCAACGCCACCGGGGCTCTCGGGTTTGTCATCCAAATGGCACGTGAGCTGCCTGCCTGCCCATTCGAGCGTGGGGCTTCCGTGCCCCGCCGCCCGGCGCAGCGGTTACTGCATCAAGTGCAACATATGGCGACGTTAAAGCCAACGCGCACCTCCATGATATATGGCCGATTCGGGAAAATAACTCTCATAAAGACTGGGGGAATGGGTAGCGGACTTACCTTGCCATCGGCATCGGCATGGGCGTGATAGCGAACCTCGAGGGAGCCGCCCAAAACGGCGTACCAGAAGCGTCCTTGCTCGCCCGCTCGGAACACTGTAAATCGAGAACAAAGCCCATAAATTAGCGCGGGCTCCAGTAATTCAATTACAAAGGCCAAAATAAAAACTGCAGAGCAATTAAAATGTCACTTACGCGTCACTCCCTTCTCCAAATCCTCGTAAAAGCCGCACATGGCCAACTGTTGGAGCGCCGACCCTGGCAGGCGACACAGCGGCTCCACGCGCCGCAATCGGCAGGATATTAATTCCACATCACGTAAGTTGCGATCACAAGGACTGTTGTCCAATGGCGCCGTCATGCAAGCAAACACAAGGTTAATATTAAATGTTGTCCAAGGCAGTCGAGTATGTTTTCCTAAAGTCTCAAAACAAATACGCGCCAGCCACCGAACCACGTCTGGTGGCGGCGACAGGCTTTATTTTTATGGAATTTTATAGCTAGCGCAATATCCTTGGGCACTTTCAACGGCTAATCGATTTGGCCTTGAACACGGAAATTGAAAGCCAATTGAGTGGCTTTATTTAAATTATGATGCGAAGTTTTCCCACCGAATGCCAAGCAAGGAAGTTGATAGAATTTTTATTCGCACAATATTTAATTTGGGTTGGGTAGCCCGAACATTTTTTTCCTACACTTAGAAAGCCTTATTCAATTTCTAAAAGACCGGAGGGAATTTATTTTATTCAATTTATATTCAAGTTCGGCTGAGTATTGCAACATTGGATTAAATTTTACTAACGGATTTAAAAGTTATAATAGATTAGTAAAGGGATTATTTTTTAGGCCAATATTAATTTAGGGGGCACAGAAAATAATTAAAGAGACAAAGTTTTAAAAATACTAGAATATACCAAGGCAGGGGAAATTCAATTTCAAAATTGGCTAACGTTGTCATTGGTTTTCTCTTTATGAAATAAAATTCGACAAATGGAATAAATAAGGATATAAAATTGCACTCATTGAAGTTTCGTTTAATAAATTTCTGATGGGTAAATTATTGAATAAAGTGAGATAGAAATTTAATAAAAGAATAAAACAATTCAATGGGCATTAAATTAAAACAAATGTAATAATAAATAAGCAAATAATCCTTAAGTAAATTTGTTCAAATTCCTGATTATTTTCCACTTTATTGCAATTAAATTTTAAACACTTTTACCCACATAAGCACCATTGAAATATTAATAATGAGAATGAAGTTGTTGAAACATTTAAAAATGTAATTCGATTTGGGGTCGGGCAAAGCTTTTGGGGGCCCAAAGGGCGTGGGTTTTGTTTAGCTTTGAATTCCATGAATTTACCGACTCCAGTTATATCATTAATTTGGTCGTTAAGATAATGAAAATATTTTGAATTAAATACTGAAAAGCACTCATTCTGAGAGCTCCTTGTTCTTCCTTCACCTCTTGTCTGCCCGTAGGCGGTCCACTTACCAGCCAAGGAAGTGGACAAGGCAGACAAGTGAGCAGGAAAACAGGCAATCGAAAGAGATTCCAATAGAGTCATTTAAGAAACTTGTAGGTAGACCGTAAGTACATAAGAATCCTAAACGACCGACCGCATTCGCCCCGACGCCCGCTGGCGACGAAGGACCTTCTGTTTCGGGTCTAGTCAGCGTCGACTGGGCGTGTAATGGGTTAGATGGGGGTATTTGTTTTTATGATTGCTGCGAGGACAGCTTTGGGAAAATAGAAATGCAGAAAGGCAAAAATTGACATTGACTACCGAGCTGGAAATTAAAAATTCCATTGCCATGGCTGCTTTGTGCGTCTGCCCGAATTAAATATGCAAATATTTTCATTTTTTCGTTCTGCTGCTCGCCCGCTCGTCTTTGTTCTCGGCTCTGCTCATCTATTTTGAATAAAAATGCATAAAATGGGGAATTCAAGGCCCGAAAGTACCTAACCGGAAGCGGAAGTGAGACGAACCGGGGCCAAAGCGGGCCCCGTGACTCCCGGGACTCCAGGGAGGGACTAATTGCCGGCGTTGAGTTGCCGCAAAACTTTTACCAAGTTTAACTTCCATGCTGCCTGTGGTTTCAGGTCAGGACTTGGAACTCGGGATCTCAGTGTTAGAAAAGAAGCACATTTTTTGGGGACGGCGGCCCAAGCTTAATGGCCAGTTTAGTCGGTAAAGCGATTAAGATTTTATCATCGAAAGGCCCAACGGCCCCACATCCATCAGAGGGCGACTTAATAAAGTTACTGGCTGGATTCTACAAGCCGATTAGCCGAAGAGTATCTATGATTCGTGGGGACCCCCAGGGCAGCGAGCTCTGCATACTTTATAATTTCTTGGCATTTTGTTTGCTCAACTGTTGGCAGCCGGCACTAAGTGGCCAACAAACTAATTGTAGTTTTCGCAAAAAGTTAAGCTGCAATGGTTGAAAATTGAAATTCATAGCATTGCGGTGGAAATGAAGGAGCTCTCGACTCGGCAAAAACGATTCTTCTTGCGCTGTCGGTGTGTTTGGGGGCCTAATTAAAAATACCATAAAACCCGGCTGGGGGTCCTGCCGCTTGCCGGGCGTCATGCAAATCACAAAACGCGAAAACACTTTGCAAACTTTAGTGGGCGACTTTAATATTTCACAGTCTACTTGCTGCCGTGTCCCCGAGCCGTGTCCTGCCGGGCCATCAACATTGTAAGCGGCTGATTTTGCCTGCTCTGTCATACATAATTCATGGGCCCCCAAAGTGTAGCACGCCGGGCAGTCAAGGATATTTTAGTGCTTCTCACTGTCTCGCCGCCGAGCAGCCTGGAAACCAAAAACCGCCTCAGTTGTGTTTACGGCTTGGGTGTTGTAAATTTGGCTCGCTTGTTAGCCAAAATAGCGAGCGCCCCTTCCTAGTTAAGTGCTTGTCTACATGGCTGTTCTCCTGCTCGACCGTGTGTATGTGTGTGTGTGAGTGAAGGTTGGGGCGCCATTTTGGGCACCGGAAACGCGTTGAGGCCGCAGGCAGCGGCGCTCATTGTTTTTGTTTATTATAATGACATTTAGCGGTTTACGCCCACCACACGCAATTATTTGAAACGCTCGGCAGGCGTTTTTATGGCCGGAAAGTTTCCTTTAAACTCACTTCATAAATTGCTGGAAATTTAATATCTTAAAGTGGCCTCGAGCCAGGCGGCCCACAGGGCGTATGACGGATGCAGGCACTCTGAAGTGGCCAGGTTAAGTCGCCAGCCTCGGTCGCCTTGACCGCCTCATCAATATCAATTCGGCTTGGCCAAAAACCGCAGGCAAAGTAAGTTCTACCGTCCAAGGATTTATTACACGTCCATCGACGTGAGAGCTGCGCAGAGCCCCAGGATAGGCGAGTGCCTCTAACAGGCTGAATAATTGGCTCGAGAGAATTGAACGCCCGCCTCTAAATCCATTTATTTGATTAAGCGAACTTCGATTAATTCCGGCCAAATTGAATCATTTGTGCGAGAACTGTAAGCCTGACTAATTATGGATAATATTCATAGGCAAATTGTATTGTCATTGATATGCATTTAATTTGATAATCGCCATTAAGCACACGCTAATTTCCACATTGAATTTGCATATTGGGGGAAAGTTAGCCATATGAATAAATTATTTCCGAATTTATTTGGATTCTAGTTTTGTGCTGTCCTCTTTTTGTGTGGGCCCAGGTCCTCGCAAATATTTGCCTGACCTCAAAACCCAAACAACTGCGAACGAGCAAACACAAACCTCGTCCCTTTTCGGCCTTGGCCATCATGATTTTTTGGCCATATGTGAGTGGGGCACGGCGGTTATGGCTTTCAATTCGGAAATGGAGTGGCACTTTCCCATATCTCGACTAAGTCAAATGAAACAAATCGAGTGGACAAATACAAAAAGTGAGCAATTTTTCCTCATCAACTTCCTGGGGCCATTCGTTGTTCAAGGAAGTAAATAATTCGCCTTTGAAAACGCCATCGAAATTAATGAGTTTCCGAACGGAAGGTGCACTCAAACGGGTTGAGTTTTGCTGGCTTTTATTTTATCGCCACTTTGCACGACCGACTGAAGCCTTTCGGCATAAATTTTATATTGCAATTTCGACGGTAGCCGAAAGGCTTTTAATATCGAAATTGGGGGCCGCAGGAATGCGCAGGCCAGAAAATCTATAAATTCTTTTCGAACCAAACAGAAAGTGTCCTTTGACCTAATCAACCGAAACGCAAACTAATTGCATTATGAATGAAATGTCCAGCATGAAAATAGCAAAGAAAAAGAAAAATGAAGAAGAATGTAAAATTAAAAGGACATTTTCATTCTCATGAAAAATACGCTGGCAAGCTGTGCCATTTTCCTCCTCTCATATTTGTTGCATAATTTTTAAGGACCAGTGCTTGGCTGGCAGCTTTGAATGATGATGGAAACATCTGTTGCTCTCTGACAAATGAGTGTCGAGCATGACGGAAACATTTTAAATGCCATGTTTGGATTTCATCTCGGCGGACGATAAAGGAATCAACCAGAGGGTCTCCCCTCGCCAAGGACTTTCAACATTCTGTTGAATAAGCACAAATTTATAATCAAACTGGGGGCAAAAAATATATAAAAAGGGATTACAAAACGTAGCCAGTAAAGCAAATGGAACAGAGCAGCTTTCGGTTGAAGTAAATTAATTTGCAAATGGAGTTCATTTCAGCTCAGCTGGTGAGGCGGCTCTGTTGAGAAATTGGCGCCCCAAAAGTACATTTTTTCCCAGATTTTACAAGGTTTATATTTAATTTGAAAATTTAAATAAACGCAATAAATTCAACTTTGAGATGTGTGCTTGCTCTCAGTATTTCAAACTAGATTTTCCCTCTCTTTATTCCTTTAAATTTATGATCATAAGTGAATAGAGAATTTAAAATAAACCCTTAATTATTTTTGTGTATACAAAATTATCAGTCTTTGGAAAACGAAATTTTTTGACAACCGCTTTAATTTTTACTCACCGTTTGTCCATGGCGGTAATCCATTCCATAGCCATTTTGCTAAATGAAAGTTGCCGTCGATTTATCAATTTATAGGTTAGTTGAGTTATTTGTTGATAACTCAATTAAGTAAAATATTTTCTTGTCGCTTTTTCGGAACTCAATTTAAATTTTTGCGTCCTTGGCCGTACCACAAATTTCCCATGAACTGAACAGAAGCGCGCCGATAGCGACAGCCGAGTAGAGAGACACAAGAGACTTTCCAAATCGTTTGTCATTTGCCAAATAACCGTTAAGTTGTCAAATTAAAATTGCATGACAGCGCGACAAGTGACATGCAAAGGAGACAAGAAAACCAAAGGATCCAAACCAAAATACCGGAAAAGTTGCGGCCTCTCAGCTGTCCGACTGCTGGTTGTGTTTTTTATTTACTTCGTTCTGTGCTCCTCAATTTGCTTTTGTGTTCCTTTTGAATTTTACATGCCGGGCCAAAGGCGACAGAGCTACGGCCGCAAAAATGGACTTGCCGGGAATGCACGGCCTTGGGTTTGGCTGGCTGGCCTAAAACCTTCGCTAGTCCTTGAAGCTGCGAGCCAGCATTCTGGGCTTTAAGAGGACACGCGTGCGCGAATCCGAAGGACTTTTAAAACCAAAGGTCCGGCCGAACGACTGGCGACAATTAAGTTTAAACTCTTTCTCTGGCTCAAAACTGATTGTGGGTTAAGACTCCGATGATCCTTTGCACTCCGGGGTCCTGGCTGTAAAATATCAAGACAGAGGCAAGCTTAGAAAAGGGTCGCCTGGCTATTGAAAATCCAGCTTAAAGTCAAATCGGGTTAGGTGGATGCTAATAAATTCCTAAGGTTCGGGAATCCCTGATAATGAACCGGCAACAGTAAAATAAAAATGCCTTTTTGTTTACATTCACGCAAGGCAACGGAGCGTGAAAAGATTTCGTAGGCGGAAAACTAATGCCGCTTATTGTTCGTATGCCAAATAAAACAAAGAAAAGGTTTCTTCTCCGCCGCCCACAGCCTACGCCACGGTGAATATATGTATGGAAATGGGTTCTCGTCCCGCTGCTGATGACAGCTGACCGAAACGGTAATGGATGTTGTCATCTGTGTGTGTGGCTGGCGGGTGTGCGATGGGTGAAAAAAAACGGCTGCGTTGCATGGGCGAAAATTCAAAAAGGCACCACTGTCAGGGACTTAAGTGCTCTGCCCGGCGAGCATGAAAATGCGCATCGTTCTCCAGTTTCATAACGTCCTTTTGGCCGCTTCTACTTTGCCTACAATATTGTGTGAGTGTTTGGTTTTTAGGGGAATGTGTGTACTGCACTTCATTTGTTTTCCATTTGCGTATTTTTAGCAGTGTCGCTGATAAGCCCGCTTTGCTCTCCTGATTTGGATGGCCCATCCCACGGCCAATGACGCTGGTGACGGGACTTTTTATTGCCAGATTTTCCTGCGACGTACTTCCTGCTGTGCCAATGGCAGTGGAAAATAGAAATGTTTTATTTATATGGCAGCAGACACTTTGAGCCAAAGCGATTCAATGAACCGTGGAGACGCCCAATTGTTGACTGTATTTTAAGTCAATGAAGGAGCAGAATTCAGTGCATTTGTTTGGGTTCTGCATTCCACTGCCTAATTAACCTCTCAAGCTTCTAAGCGACTTGTGATGCTTGATTTTGCTTACGTGAATTGCACACGCCACGTCGGGAATAAAAAATTGCGCCGTAACGCAGGCAACGAAATTCGCTGGGTATTTTTGTTTGGTGGCTCATCGAATTTCCCCATTTGTGATATGGAAATTGATAATGGCGCCCACGATTTTCTGGTTTCACATGGAAACACTCATTGGACTTTATCGCGGGTCGGGGGAGCACTTATTGCCTTGATCAGATCGCTGCCGATAAGCCGACTCGACCCATCAAAATGCGCCTTTCTGCGCCAAAATGTCTGGCAATTTGTGGCCGCGGGAAAGAACTCAGGGGAAGTTTCAGCTTCAGGTTAAAGTTAATGCGTTTTTAATTTAATGGAAAGTCCTTCCGTTTCAATGACTTTCAACCTCAAAGTTTCCCTCCCGTCTACGAAGAGAAAACAATAAATTCAATTAAACTTTCAACTGCAGCTGTTGCCGCTCGAAGTTGCCAATTACAAGCTACTGCCATTTTACCTTGGCCACCTAAACCGCTCTTTCTACTGACAAACACACTGGCAGCCAACTGGCCAACTGACTGGGCTGGATTTCCAAATCAAATTTGAAACCTGAGCAAGCTGAATTGCAACTTACGCGCCAAGGATGCAGGCCAAGAATCCAAAGGAACTTAGGGCTTTAAATTTAAGTCAAATCGAACAGAAAATCAGCTCGTAAATTTCAGGGAGCCCGCTAATTGCAAGAAAATCAAATTAAGAATGCGAATTTTAATTCTTGACAGTTGAAAAAAGTCCTTGGTTTCGAAACGATAAAAATTTGCAAAAAACTAAATTGAGTTTGATTTGCTTGAATTCGGTTAGCTTGAAATTTTATTGAATTGAAAACACTTTCGAAAATTTCCCGACACTCGCGCTTCTCATTTCCGAATCCGTTGAAAGTCCGCGTAGAACTGAATTTGCAAATGAAATCGCACGAATATTTAACGATTTTTGCCTCTGCACTTCACCGTTGCTGCATTTTAAATTCTCTTATTAATTGTTATAAAAAATTCAAATAGTTTCTCTCCTTGTTTTGTGTGTGAGTTGCCTTTCATGCGGGGTGGGCGCTCTGATGTTAATGGGCTTTCTCGACCGCTCGCACGTCAGTTTCGTTTCTTAGTCGCGTCGCAACTGATTCTGTGGGCACTTGATTCGTCCACCTTTCCATCCAGCCAGCCAGCCGTTCGCTCTTCACCACACCGAGGCCCGAAGGTTTGGGGGGCGGACCGTCCTGCGTTTAACAGGTGAGTCTGGGGAAGTGGGCGCAAATGGGGTGGGTTTTTTTGATGACTGCAGTGTTGATGGGGGAAATGGTAGGGAAGTTTCTTGTTGCCGTTTGCCTGGCAACGCCAGCAATGCCGGCCCCGAGTAATTAGAGAAGCTTGCCTTGAAATTCCTTAGCCAGGCCCTTAAAAACGACAGCCACGAGGTTTTAAGGGCTCTTTGGGGGCCCCGAATCCGAGGCAGCCCGGCCAGCAACATGTTGCTGCCTCATGTCTCGGCCGCCGCCTGCTCTCTCGCTCTACTCGGGCAGGCAACAAACTGTTGAGTGGTTGGTGAGTCGGCGCATTGGCCAGCCACTTCAACAGTTTGGCTTCCCGCCCGCCGCTTATTTGAATGGCTGGCACCTCAAACAACAAACGGAATCGCCAGGCAAAACAATCCAAAGTTTCAATTAAACTATGCGGCTTGCAGCGAAACAGACCATCAGCAAACAGATCCTTGGATCGCCATTGCCGGGCTGTCAGGTGTGAAAACCGAGGCTGGCTTTCGGTTTCAGTTGTTGTTGTTATTTACGACACTCCCGAGTGCCTTTATTTCCGCATGAATCATCCGCCAGGCCGGGCCGCCCCCTGCTGGGTGTATGAAATTCCTTGCGAGGGGCGGGAAAGTTTGTCTGTAGGTTTTTTTTATGACTCGACGATGGCGGCTGTCGGCTGTTGGCTGTCGTCTGGCCGTCATAACCGTTTGCATAGAGCCCCTCCAGACGGCAGCACCACGGGCTGTGGTATGTGAGCCGCCTCGGCCTGAACAATGAAATTTCAGGGATTCCAGGGATTTTTGTGCTGGCCTTGCCTGTTGAATTTGTCATACGGAGCGCAGCGGCCTAGCTACGTCTGCCGTCCGCCCATAATTATGATAAATGCCTTCTTAATAGAGTTTTTTTGGGGGGGTAATGAATATGGAAGCAACGTTTATTGCTTTCTACCCAGCACCGCACATTTTCCTGTAATTTTCCGCTTGCCCGTGCATCTTGGGCCGCCCGTTCGACTATGAAAACTGTTCTAATGGCATTTCCTGTCCATTTTCGCCATTAACACGTAATGACGTTAGTTTCTCTTCCTGCCAGCCTTGGCCAATGTCTGCTGTTTTGATGCAGTCACATTGTTGTCCAAAGATGATACCAACGTGTTTGGACAGCTTGCCTGTTAGCCAGACCGACAAGAAGTCACACGTTCCCCGCACCGTGGTTCAAAAACCACACACCCGTGCTCAGAGAATGACTGCAATGCGGGCTGGAATTCTGCATACTTTGAACACAACTGTACTGATTTGAAAGGGAGTATTCTTTCCCACTGTGCCTGACAGATTCGTTTAACGGGCCAGCGAGATGGCGGAGCGTCTTCTGCTCACCTGGCCGTGACAGGGATTGCACAACGTAGGCACTTGCTGATGGTATTATGCCAGGGCCGTGGGGACCCTTCGCGGGGGTGGGGGAGGGACTGGCGTGTGTGGACTGACACACCACTTTAGTTACATTAGTGGCGCCGTCAGCCCGTCACACACAAGCACAGACATTCCATGGTTATTCAATCAAAGCGTTTACATTTAATACAATTTGGCCCCAAATGAGTGAAATTGCCACTCTATGAGTACACTCATTTCGATTGCATATGGCCGGGCGGGTGGGCAGGAAATGGGCGGAATTATGTTAAAGCGAGCCAAATTGCTTGGGCCACATAACTGAGAATTTCATAAGTCCTGGGGCCTTTTGATAAACGAGTAAGTGGCGAGTCATTGCCGCGCACACACACAGATTCTTCGGAGTGTACGTGCCCGGGACGGCAATAAAGGGACGGCCTGATGGCCGATTGGACATTCAAGTGGACAAACTAAGCGCTCGGCAGTCGATCGAAGCTCCGTTGGCAACAGTTTCAATGCAATAAAAACCGAACAATCCACACGTTCAATCCAAAGGACGCAGAATAAGGGCGAAAGAGCGTCAAGTGGATTTTGGGTAATAGTGCTCGGCGCAATTGTTGATTATTCCATTTGGTGCTTTTGAAATCCTCCCAAAAAAAGTAAAATCAATAAGCAGAACTTTCGCGTTATTCGCCTAATTAGTGGAAACTTGCAGCCAAATTGATGGCGAGCGTTTCGTTGCCAATTAAAACGACAGCAAGAAAAGTTAATTCTGGCAAATAGTTTGGCAATCAGCTGCATTTTAAACGGCTGAATAACTTGTAGATTTTTCCAATTAAATCTTCTGATTTCTAGAACTTCATCAACAACAATCTGTTCTCTAGACTGAGAGGAGCCTTTGCTCATAATTAAAGATTTAATTTGACAAGAAGCTTTGGTCCTAGCTGGGGTCAAGGACGGAAGGGATTGCCTGCCAGACAAGCAGTCATCATGCCGACGGCTATTAAAACAAAAGTTCTGAGCTGTGAACACTTTGAAGCGACTTTAATAAATAATGACCCCAAACTGGAGCCCCACGAGCACAAAGTTCCAAAAGCCGCTGGGATTCTTGTATTTATTTTCCCACTCGCATGGCGAAAGTACAGTGCAGCAAAAATAGAGAACAAGTTGAAAGTAGCAAGGGTTACAGGAATTTATTAAATTTATTAAATTTTAAACGCAACTTCAAAACAGAAGTTAACAAATTCAGTTCCATTCTTTTGGGACCATTTTTTCCTTGTCTTTCCTGCACTTTAATGTCCTTCTATTTTTTCTCATTTGCTTTTTTTTGGGGAGACTAAGAACCGAAAATGTCTTTCTAATTCCTTACCATTTCCTATTGGCATTGCCTGACTGTGCATTTAAAGAGACATCGGCAGGACAATGGCAATGTTTCTGTGCACAGTTCATGAAACAAATTTGCTGGGTAGACCACACACATCGTCCACCCGACCCCGGGCCAGGTCCCTGTCATGGACACAACGGACCGGGTGCAGCTTTAGCTGGCAAATGGCGTCATCTGCATTCATGGAGCCGCCATTTCACATCCATAATGCAGTTGTCGTTATGCCCGAGGTCCTGTGGGTTTGCCTGTTGCCAGTGCCGAGGTCTCCGTTGCCGTCTCCTCAGGCTTAGTAATTCCCCAGCTGCCTGCCCTCTGGCCGCTTCGAGTGGCTGCTGCTCCCTCATGCCGGGGCGAGCTCATTGGGCTCCTCTGACAGCACAAATGTTGCCACTAAAAAAACTAATTTCCCGCCTTGTTGGGCATAATTTTATGCAATTGTTTTTAGATGGAATGGCCCGGAGAAGGACGGCTCATAAATGAGAATATATGAACATAACAGCGTCCCTGTCGTGCTGTCTGTGTGAGTGTGGAAGTAATATTCTTAATTACTTTTCAAGTGGTGCTTGAATTTTCGCCTTGAATTTTAAATCGCGGCCCACGCAGTCTGGCATTTAATTATCTCATATCGCCGCCATCGGGCCATTTGTTTACTGGATTGACGTTAATGCGATTACGCAGGTGAAATTTCAGGAGGTTTTAATTAACGCCATCAACTGAAGAATGGATCAAGCCAAACGTCGTGGTGATAAGTGAAGCGATTTACCCAAAACTGATTGCCTTTCTTTCCTTTCGCCCGTCGAGCACGGCGAGTTCAATAACGTTCATTCCCGTATTTAATGGGGTTGTCGACTGCGTGTGGGGCCCATAAATACCCGAAATACCCGAATTGTCTGAGTGCATTGGCCCGGCGCCGCGTTGGGCGTATTATCAGCAATTTACACGCCAGCCCAGAGACCCAAAACCGCGTAGACGAGCGTTTAAGGAATTTACATATTTTGTTTACCTTTTTCTACAGGGGGCACTGCCTCATTGATGTGTGTCGGCCAACCGGTAACATTAAATGTGCGGTTGGAGTTTTAATTTTATTTTTTCTCACCTCGTTTCCGCGTGGCGAGGTGCCAACTGTCCGTTGGGGTGTCGCGGGGCGGCTTCAACACTTTTCGCTTTAACAAAATTTGCATAAATTTGCTGGGGCCGAAGTAACCTCACTGTGAAGTTAATAAACGGCCGCGAACTCGCTTCATTTTGCAGCCATTCAAGCGTTGAGGACAGCAGCGCCAACTGCCAAGGCTTAGAGCGCGGCGAAGGTGGCCAGAATGAATGGAATTACCGCACTCGAGGGAGCCAAGCTACGCAAAATTTGAATGTTGGGCAAACACTTACTTAAATCTGTGCTCGTGTTGTTTTTGTTGGAGATTCTGCCAGGCGTACCTGCGTCCTTGAAAGCGCTGAAGACCTTTAGCTGCAAAAAAATCATAGCATACTTTTTTGCGCCCATCGACAGCTGGCGGGTTTTCCTTTTAGTTGTTTTGCTTTGCAGTTCGAAAAGACCTCGCTCAGCTTCACTTAAAGCTGTTGCCACTTTTTATGGGGATTTAATAGCTATTGGCCGCTTAAATGCCAGAGAAGTTCAAGCATTTTCCTGCCTTAAATCAATGCCAACGGCAGCCAAGCACAAAACATAGCTTACCTTAAAGCTGCTTCAACTGCGAGTATACTCAGCTTTAAATTTAGCAAATATTGCCATATTTTGGGCCCAAGTGATGGCCTCTTCAATGCTTATTTTTACGGTCGGCCCGTCAAGCTCACCTTGTGATGTGGAGTCTGGGGGGGCGGGCATCTTTACGAGACGTTCGGAGGGAGGGGTAGATGGATGTCTAGAGGCGCGTGGGTGGCTGGGATTTTCCTTCTTTTACAGTGCTGATTATTTCCAGCTTATGGCGTTTATGTGACGCTTATCGCATGAAAATCGCATTATTGTCATTTACGCACACAGCTCGTGTGGGCTACGTCATAAGGGCATCGCCATTGCCAACGCCGCCCGATAAGACCCACGGGTTTCCACGGGTTCGTTTGCCGCTCTATTTATAAATTCATATTAACTCGCCTCTCGTCCCTCCGTTCAGTTCTCTGCGCCTGTTGTCGCTGGCTATTTGGCCCTGCAAATCAGACAAATATTCACACTTGCCGCTACGCATTATTAGCATGGGTCGAACCAAATGCCGGGCAAATATGGCGACGGTCAGCCATTCTGTGTTTGCCCAACGTTCTGGGCTTTATTTGGGCGGCGGTCCCTTTTGTTGTTTGGTCATTTAATCAGTAGCGCCCTTCGGGCTATTCTCTGGGCAAATATTTGCCGACGTGGTCCCAAATCTTGTACGGGTCGGGGACTTTGGTCAAAACACTCATATGCGAATTTAATTACGCCCTGGCAACTTGTCTGGCTGTCTCCCAAGGAAAATATGTTAATTGGCTTGCACAAGAAAATTGAGAGCGAATAAGAAATCCCTTGGCTTTTCATAAAGCCATTAAGGCAGCAGGGAATTTTAATTAATGAAATTCCATTTCAGATTTTATTGTTTATTGAGATTATTCCGCCCGAGGGCAACTATGAATTATGGATTTGAAAAGTAGACGACAGCGTTTCTTCTTAACCATTTTACCGATTAACTTTTAAGGTGTTATTTTTAGTTCCCCCACTCATTTTCTTGTTAACTATTTCGCCTTTATGTTCTGCTTCTGCTATCTTTTCTTAGAGCTCTGGAAGCCTCTGTTTTTTTATGGATCATAGAGTCTTTTTCCCTTCGTCGTTCTCTGCCTCATAAACCTTTTTCAACACCTTTATCTTCTCTCCATTATTACTCAATTATTGTGCATCCAGCCTAAAGTTTTCTTTTGTTCCTCTCTCCCTTTCCCACTGTTTTACTTACTTTTCTCTTTTCTCTGCTTGAAGTTTTGAGCGCAATTTGCTGCGTTCCATAAAGCATGTAGCATACTTTTGAGGGCTTCTTTGGGAGTTTCAAGGCTGACTTTTCTCGTCTTCTTGTTCTTTTATTTGAAGTTCTTTGTGTTTTCAACTTCACTCTCGTTGGCTGTTCTTTTCTTTCTACTACAGTCCATTCATCTTGCCTTGAGTGACGCCTTCCACATCTTCTACACTTGCCCTGGCGAGCAATTCAAAAGTTGATGTCCTGTCCCACATGACTGGCCAATTTTCAGCTGGCTTACAATACTCGCTCCAAAATACCTTCACGTGGCTGATGGCTTTGTTATTCGGGCCAGCACCTGCCACGTCTCGGGTCCGTTGCGGCTGATGAGTTTTTGATAACTCACTCGGCCTAGCCGACGACAAGGATAACCGGGACAGTCACGGTCCGTCGGACTTGGCGACAAGTTGCTGCTATCAAGTTGACAAATAGTTCTGTCCTGCGTTTCAGGCTGCCCGGCAGACCGGCAAGCTTCCACGGCTTTAATATAAGCGCGTTAATGGGAATCGAAGTTGGGGAATTTATGGCTTCACCAGCTGAAAAACCGGAAAGAACTTTAAAAATCGAATTAAAATTTTCACTCCTGCTGACAATGGGGAATTTTAATGGCCTTCGTTGGCGGAATTATGCGGAATCATCACAAAATCGATTCCCGTATTGTTCGCAAATGACCGCACAATTGATGGCGAAATCGCGAGGCGCGCCACGCCCACTTCGCCCGCACAATGGCCGGCAAATTAAGAGCACAGTTGGTGGCTGGCTGACTAACGCGGCGTATGAGCAATTCATCAAAATGCCTTGGCCCTGCACTTGCAGGACACGCCCCACACACGCACAGCCAGTTACAAATTGTAACCAATTTGTGGCAATTGACAAACGGCAATTGCCTGGGGGTCGGCTGAGGGGTCCTTTTAATGACATATTAAATGTCAAGCCCACAACGCACCCCAATCGACGTTCGTCATACGCCGCGCCCTCTAACCCGGCCAGGACCTCAAGGACGCCCCACCCTAGCCTGCGTCTGCCGGCTGCTGGGCATAAATAATTCATTTAGAATGTAACAAAAGCACTTGAAGTCTCTTTGGCTCTGATTCCAGCGCCTTCGTCTCGCGCCCTTCAGCCGTCTGTCCGGTTTTTGTTTTTTTTTTTATGACCCCCCAGGGGAAACGGCGCCATATGAATCCTCGCTTAATACACAAAACTTTGGCAATATTGTGACTGTCGGCTGGCAGACAGTGGAACGGCCAGGCCGACAATCGACTGCCAGCACAGACAAATTCTCCGGCCAGAGGCCGAGGGGCAGGGGCAATCTAAATGCCGTTTTTGTGTAACTCGTGGCCATTGATAGCGCCACACATCAAACGCCATTCAAACTGTTGCGCAACCCAGTAACTTTGCCTATCGGCTTATCCATAGAACCGTGTGAAGGGTGGGAGACTCGGCATGTTGAGTCTTTACGTCATTCATGAATGAAACGTCCGGAAAATTGCTAACCAAAAAAAAAACTCGAAACAGGGGGAGTGGGGGGACGGTAAGGGCGTCTGGGGATTTTCAAATGCCTCAAGTTGTGGCAAAGGGAAATGCCAATCCTGTGAACCGAAAGCAAGGCAAACCAAGCATATTCGCTGGGCCAAAGATAATGGAGAATATTGTGGATTTATTTATCTAGTAAATCTGTATTTATAGGGAATTTTTTGTAAAAGATTTTCATTAGAAACCTTTTTGTCAGGGCAGCAAAATCTTCACAAAGTTAAGTCAAAGAATCCTTAAAGTTTGTAAGTCGACATTCTCCCAAAGATTCTCTATAAATTTCAAACCGGATTTCTGAAATTTCAGACAATTTTCTCTATTTAGAATTGCATTTTTCCCTATTCAAATGGGAAGTCCTTATCTGCCGCTCCCTCTCCCCGTTTAGTGCTGCAGGGAATTGGAAATTCGTTAAGAAAAACCCGAACTTTTGTCCTCCATTGAAAGGCACCGCAAACATTTATCAAATGGCTGTTCAATTTGACAGATTTAAGCTTTTCATTTCGCCTGTCGCTTTGGGGCCACTTCATATTGATTTTGGAATTGAGTTGTGTCCATCAGAAAGGAGCGTAGGCGGTGGCCCTCCAATACTTTCTCAGTGTCCGCGAGCCACCTACTCGATTCCGTGTGGGGGCCTGGTAATTGGCAGGAATCCCTTCATTGGCTAATTGCAGAACAATCCTTGCCATTGACGTCATTTGCATTGCCGTCCACGTTGCTTCGGCCGACTGAAGCGAAAGGAAAGTCGGAAGAGCGGCAAAAGTTTTCTTATTGTCCTAGGACCCTTGGCAGGGGGCGGGCCGTCTGCGAAATTGACAGGATTGACGTCCAGGTTCCTTCCCTTTTTTATTTAAGTTTGGCTTGCATTGTTTTATTTGAGTTTAATGCGTCCTGCGAGCCGTCAATGCCGCTGGGGCCGCATCCTGGACGGCACTGCGTGTTTTTATTAACATTGAAAAGTTTTTCGGTGGCTGTGTCAGTGGGTAGGACTTGCCTGGCCCTCAATTTTGTTGAGGTAGAAAGGAAAAACGCAAAGTTTTCACCGCCAAGAATTTGTTTTTTTCTTTGGCCTTCTTGTTGGGTCCTCGGGTTTCATTGCAACAAAAGGTCAACGGACAATTGCCGGCCCCGCCCGGTCCAGGACTGGGTTGAAAAATGCCATTTAGAAAGTTTTGCATTATAGTTCCGGGTGGCTGGCTGAAGGAACTCGTCGCCCGGCAACCACGACGACTTGCAAGGAAAGTGATTTATTTTCTGGGCTGTGAACTTACTTTTGCTCTTTCCTTCAAGGGGCAAAAATTGTGTCGTTTTTCAAGCGTTTAATAAATCAATGCACGCTCCATTAAAAGTTTCCCATTAGTCGCCGGCGAGTCACCAAAGCGGAAGATGACTAACGAGGAGCCCGCTTCTCCTGTCGATAATTAGCGGGAAATGTGATTAATTTTAGACGGAGTCAGACGGCTAATTAATATTTCTTAAGAAAAGAATATGGAGCTCGAGAATTTTGCCAAGAAATGAGCAACTTCAGATCGCGTGATATGTTTGATAATTCCATAAATTCAATGCCGTTTATGTAAATTATTAATTATTAAAAGATAAATGAAGGGTCAAGGCTTTTCTTCAGAAGATAAATTACCGTGAGCATTCATTTATAATAATTTAATTTAAGCTTTTCTTTTATTTAAAATTCGAAACCGCGAGACTACAAAGCGACAGAAGGTCGCTGCTATGAAACGAACTGGGCCCGCAATACGCTCCGCAGACAAAAGCTTGCTGTCGATTTCTTCAAAGCAACCTTGTAGCTGTCCGCAGGGCGACATGAAGCTGACTGATATTGAAGTCGCCACCTGACACGTAGACAAGGTGTGACCAAACCCGCAATATGCAAAATATATTAGTTATCTCCGTTTATTATAAACACAAATGTTTCCTCTAAATAGTCTCTTAATGTATTCTTCTTATCTTTCACGCTCTCTTGGACTTGCTAGCTCCATTATGCAGCATTTTAGAGGTCGCCAGCTTATTTCTCACCTCACCTCGCCTCACCCTGTGTCAGCTGACAGCTCGCCAGTGCAACTGTGTGCGTGCGTGTGTTTTGCAGAAAATTAAGTGAATTTTGTGTTTGCAGCAAACACGCAACAAAAAATTGCAATTCGCAAGCGCAGTGCCGTTTCAATTGAATCAGTAATCCGAAAATGTTGGTCAACGAAGCCCGCAACCTCCTGAGTCGCGCCACCGCCGCGGCCGCCCGTCATCAGGTGAGCAAAGAATCCACCGCCCGTGCGCTCGCCGTGGCCAAAAATTGCCTCCACCGCGGCTTCTTCACAGGTTATATAATGCCGATCCAAAACAGCTGCCAATAACAAACCCATCTCAATAATTTGCCCAGCAAATGCGTCGCAATTTGGGAGCCAGCGCGAGTGGTCGGCGGGCGGTTATGTAAGATAAAATGAGCGAGGGCGTGACTTGATTTTGTGTGATTCTTTGGCAGATCCGGGCCATCAGCAATGGCACAGCCCAGCTGGAGCAGCAGGCCCAGCCCAAGGAGGCCAAGGAGCCACAGATCAAGAAGTTCGAGATCTACCGCTGGAACCCGGACAACACCGGCGAGAAGCCCTACATGCAGACGTACGAGGTGAACCTGCGCGAGTGCGGCCCGATGGTCCTGGACGCGCTGATCAAGATCAAGAACGAAATGGATCCCACTCTGACCTTCCGCCGGTCGTGCCGCGAGGGGATTTGCGGATCCTGCGCCATGAACATTGGCGGCACCAATACCCTGGCCTGCATCAGGTGAGAAGGATAAAATAAGTTTATTTTAAGGCCTTTTGTTAGCCGGATTGCTTGGGTTTTTCAGCAAGATCGACGCCACCTCCTCGAAGCCCCTGAAGGTCTACCCCCTGCCGCACATGTACGTGGTGCGCGACTTGGTCCCGGACATGAACAACTTCTACGAGCAGTACAGAAACATTCAGCCCTGGCTCCAGCGCAAGTGAGTCCTTGGATCCTTTGAGTTTTCCAGGGTTTCCTAACGTTCTTTGGGCTTCTAGGAACGAGGCCACCGAGCAGAAGGGCAAGGCCCAGTACTTGCAGTCGGTGGAGGACCGCTCCAAGCTGGACGGCCTGTACGAGTGCATTCTGTGCGCCTGCTGCTCCACCTCGTGCCCCTCGTACTGGTGGAACGCCGAGAAGTACCTGGGCCCGGCTGTCCTGATGCAGGCCTACCGCTGGATCATCGACTCGCGTGATGAGAACACCACCGAGCGGCTGAACAAGCTGAAGGATCCGTTCAGCGTTTACCGCTGCCACACCATCATGAACTGCACGAGGACTTGCCCCAAGGGCCTGAATCCCGGCCGGGCGATTGCCGAGATCAAGAAGCTGCTCTCGGGCTTGGCCTCCAAGCCGGCGCCGAAGCTGGAGACGGCGGCCCTGCATAAGTAGAGCGGGTGGCGTCCTCAGTCCTTTTTTGTTATGCAGACGATGATGGGTTGGCGTGTGCGGCCTTCCCTCCCCTCCAGGACTTTTGCTTAATTTGTTTATTAATTTATTTAAGCCTAAAGTATTTTGACAACTTGTAAAGGAATCGCAAAATAAATAATCCTGTAATTACGCAGCACGCTGGCCGTTTAGCTCTCGTCGGCCATGCCAATGTCCGCGTCCTGGTCGTGGTCCTGGTCTTGCATGGCGGCAGCCCCGTCCTCCTCCTCCTCCTCGTGGCTGTCCGAGTCCAGACTGTCGTCGTTGGCTGGGAAAAAGACAAAATAAATTTCCGCACAGCGACTTTTCCGGGCCACTCACCGTCTTCTTCTTCTGCCTCGAGGCCTGGGATGGTGAACTCCTTTCCCAGAGGCTGCAAGTCCGTGGCTGCGGTCTTCATGGAGTCGCGCTAAAAAGGAAACACATTATTTTTTTTTATTTTCACAGCCTGGAAAGAAAAATGTACCCAGTTCCTGCGCTCGTCTTCGTAGCGAGAGGTTTGCGCCTCCTCGCTGACCGGCGGCTGGTCGAACCAGTGGCGATTGGGCAGGGAAGGTTGCAGGGTGGGGAAAAACGGAATCATCGACATGTCAGCGGCACTAAATTCGTATTTTTATGGACCAGAAAAAAGCGGCGGGACGCTTTGTTTACAAGAAAAAACTGGCAGTG